>JARYZH020001144.1:0-39354 GCA_030021035.2 Notholithocarpus densiflorus | reverse complement strand
AAAACTTATAATGTACTTTGCATCACATGGGATATCTGTTAAATACGCAATGGAGCACTCTAAGTCAAAACAATAGACAACACTCAAACTATTTTTACGAAATATACTTCATTTCTTTTTAGTAGTCTTCCCCTCTCTCCACATGGCAAGATCTTTAGGCCAAAACCACCAAACACTTTACAACACTATTTATTTATAGAACTTCACTATCTATTTAAGTGTTACCATAGTAACATTTTACTCACTAGGTTCAAGCTTAGAAGTAGGGGAATTGGTGATTCATAGCTATTATCGTAGCAGCACTAGGGCACTATTGAACATTGAGTCATAGGCCTAGGGATATAGGACTTCACGATCTATCTATATCTTTTTCGGATTGCAGTAAAGTTTTTAGTGGATAAGAAATGCAAAATTACTTTATTTTTTTATAAGAATTAAATATCTCTCCACTTAATTACAAGAAAACCCAAAGCAAATTAGAAAAGGAATTTGTTTCAAACTGTTAACATTTATTTTTCAATGCAATTTTGAATGTGTTCGATTTGCCACAGCATGAAACACCTTGGAATGATGGAACTGAAGGGGTGACTCAATGTGCAATTATGCCAGGAGATACCTTCAATTACACGTTTGTAGTTGATAGAGTAAGTCATAAATTAGCAAACATTGCACAAATATTAATTCAGATTTTCAGTACCAACAATTAGGTCCTTTTTTTTTTTCTCATACACCTTTTGTCTTGGAAATTGTAGTCTGGGACATATCTATACCATGCGCATTATGGATTGCAAATAACAGCTGGGTTGTATGGATTCATTATTGTATCAGTACCTAATGGATTTTCTGAGCCCTTTGTCTATGATTACGATGGAAGCATCATTCTAAAAGATTTGTACCACAGTAGTACTTACGAACAAGCCACTAACTTATTTTTCAAAGCCAATAGTTGGATTGGAGAGCCTCAGGTAACAGATTTCATCGCAGTACATATAAAACTATACAAGTGGTGTCACATAAGACCATGATACTATTCCATTATTTACCTTTCAGTCACTCTTGATAAATGGAAGAGGAAGGTTCAACTGCTCTGCACCAGAGGTAAATTCAGGAGTTTGGAGCATCCGTAGCAGAACGTGCAAAAATTATGCCATTTTGCCACACCAAATGCCTACTTTATTATTTTACCACATCATTTTACAACATCTCATTTATTAGATGTTTTATAATTCAATTCTATACATTAAAATAATATTTACTACACATTAAAATACATTAAAATAATATTTACTACACATTAAAATACATTAAAATACATTCAAATACAAATATTTGGTTTACCACATCTGTCCGTACCATTGCAAATTTGCAATGGTACGGATACAAAATGGTATATGTGGTAAACATATGCAACATATACAACATCTACAAGAGGACTATTTTTTGTGTTTGGTGTGGGATATGTGCCAAATATTTAGCATTTGGCACATATCCCACATCTACTGTGGGTGCTCTTGCAACAAATCCAGAATGTTCTCCCTATTTTTTGACAGTAGTCCCTGAAAAAACATATAGACTAAGGATTGGCAGCTTGACTTCTCTATCAGCTCTAAGCTTTGAAATTGAGGTAATTAATCCAAATCCTTTTTAGATTCACCTGAAATGAAGACAATTGATTTCCGGTTTTGATTTTACATTTTAGAAGTGTCACGCCATTTAAAATTTAAAATTACTTTATACTAATTATACTTATAAATTTTTATTAATTAATCTTAATCATAAATTTCCTTTGAAAATGTGTTGGATAATTAATCTTATAAAGCTTCATGACATATTTTTGTGATGCAGGATCATAATATGACTGTTGTTGAAGCTGATGGAAGCTTTGTTGAGCCATTTGTAACAAAGAACTTATACATAAATTCTGGCGAAACATACTCAGTGCTAGTGAAAGCTGACCAAAACTCTTCAAGAAACTATTGGATCACCACAAACGTAGTTAGCAGGGAGCCCTCAACCCCAACTGGTCTAGCCATCTTCAATTACAATCCAAACTATCACTATAAATACCCACCAACAGAACCAACTACAGGTCCTCTTTGGAACGATACGGATTCACAATTGGCTCAAAGTCAGGCCATCAAAGCCCACCATGACTTTGTCCAAGCTCCACCTCCCATCTCAGATAGGGTTATTGTGCTTCTCAACACACAAAACTTGATCAATGGTTATCCCCACTGGTCTGCAAATAATAGGTCTCTTAGTCTTCCCCACACTCCTTACCTTATTGCGCTGAAATATAATGTCACTGAAGCCTTTGATCAAAACCCACCTCCGGATACTTATGACATTGAGAATTACGACATATACGATGTTTCAGAAAATTAAAATGCCATTTCTAGCAATGCCATTTATAGGATAGGTTTCAATACCACAGTGGATATTATTCTTCAAAATGCAAATACCATAAAACCTAATCACAGTGAGACACATCCTTGGCATATGCACGGCCATGAATTCTGGATTTTAGGCTATGGATCAGGTAAGTTTGACAAGGTACATGACACAAAAAGCTACAACCTCATCAATCCAATCATGAGGAATACTGTGCCACTATATCCATATGGATGGACTGCTTTGAGGTTTCGAGCTGATAATCCTGGTGTTTGGTTATTCCATTGTCATATTGAGTTTCACTTCTACATGGGCATGGGAATTGTGTTTGAAGCTGGAGTAGAGAAAGTGGGAACTTTGCCTACGTCTATTATGGGATGTGGTAAAACGAAAGACATGATTAGGCCTTAAGGTTTTGAAAATAATTAAGTACATCTTGTATTGGGTACTGCTGGTTAAGCCCTTTATCCTTGAATAAGTTTTATTGGCATGAGTGTACACCTTTGATATTTAACGCATCTACTATTTGATATTTACCCTTTTTTGGTTCACGTCTACTGCCTTGATTGCATTTAAAATATGGGTCATGCTAATAAGTATCCTTAGAACAATAGTTAACAATCAATTTTAGAAAAGTTTTGACACTATTTTTATAGGAAATAAAAAAAAAACTACCAAAACATTAATTGTTTTTTTTTTTTTCTCATAAAAACTTTCTTTAAATGAATTGTTAACCATTGCCCTAAAGGCATCCGTTAGCATTTCCTTAAAATATATGTAAAATTGAACCTTTATTTAGTTATTTTATTCAAAGTATTTAAATTTGGGTTTGGAGTAGAACCCATAGGTAGAGTTTGAAACTGAAATGTCAAGAGATGGAGGAAAAAAACAAGATAATGGAGACTTTAGGGTTTGAGTACAATACAAGAACATTAGTTAATTTAAAAAAAAAATTATTTTGTATAAAATTTGAGTCCAATCTACCACCAATTGAAATTTTATGAAAAAAATAAATAAAAAACTACGATAAACATTCAAAATGCCGTGAATAGTAGTGACATGCTAAAATCTTGGGTTGTTGTAAATTTGATAGTGTTGGACAGAATGCGAAGCCAACTAAATAAAGTGAGAGGCTTGGGTCCAATGAATCTTATGTACTAGACTCGATAGGATACTAACATGTGGCAATTTTCTGGACACATGGTAGCATTTTATTGGATCTAGCACACATAATACTAAACCCAAGCCAAATCCTTTAATAATGAGTTGCAATTTGGTTTCAAGCTCTTGGTGTTGTTACTGTAAACTTTTTAGTGCTATTAATAAAGGGCTGCAACTTGAGTCTCTAATGTGGATGACAGTCTTGTTAAGGTGAGAATCACAGATGTTAGGACTTGTGCCTACAGAGAAATAAAATTGTATTTTTGATTTTGAGTTGTGCAACTAAACGCCCAGGGGGTATTTATAGGCAAGCATTCATTCCTTGGGAAGAGACATATAAATTGTGAAAAAATATATCAATTCTAAGAGTCGCCTGACACATCCTTACCTAAATACTACTCCCTCCGTCTCAGTTTGTTTGTCCTCTATTCCATTTTGGGATATCCCAAAATATTGTCCTATTTCTAAAAATAAAAGTTATTAGTTTACTAATATTCCTATTATACCCCTACTTTATTTTCAAAACTATTTGAAAAGAAAACTAACAAACATTTGAAAAATCAATTTAATTGAGGCACATTTTTAGTTGCCTCATTAAGAATAACTCTTTTTAAAATAAAAAAAAACTGATAAATTTATTTAAGGGTAGTTTTGTAAACTTATACATTTTTATAAGGCAGACAACATAATAAATGATGTTCCTTTAAAAAGTTTGACATTTCAAACAGGACAAACAAATTGGGACGGAGTGAGTATTTAATGAGTAACTTTTTACATAAACAAATCCCACATATGTGAAGTAACACCATCCACTAAGCGGGAAGTTATTACATGCGAAAGTGTATCGTATTATGATGTGACCACCCATTATAACTATACACTAACATATTCAATACCTTTGGTTGTCTTCTCTAATTAATAAGATTTTTTCCTACAAACTCGGCAGAAAACGAAAACAAAAACAAAAAACAGAAAAACAAAACAAAACCCTAACTGAACTTTTTGTTATCCAGTGAATCTAACATTTTCAAATGCACCGGGACCAACTTAATATTGTTGAACGCTATTGCAAGTGAAGTCTATCGAATCATAAACAGTCGGAGGATTTCTGTGCAAAGACCCGTGCAAGTTGTAACATTGAGATGGACAGGTCTTCGAGGTCCCCTCATTTTAATTTGCTTAGTCTCCCGAAGTTACACCGACGAAGATTGCAAATGACTTGAACCAATGTCAGAATGACCAAGAAGGATTGGTTAGCTTGCACTATCAATCACGACTATTTTGGCATAGAAAACACAACACCATTAATAAGGACTAAAACGCAATCTTAGTTTAAGTTTTTTTAATTTTAAATTTTATTTTTTTATATAAGAATCTTAGTTTAAGTTTGGCTAACTCTTTGTTAATATTACATAATTTAATAATATTTTTATTGAATCTTTTTTCTTCTTTTATAATTTCTGACATATTAATTGTGTGATAGATTACAGTATCTCTTTATATTCCTTATGCTTATAAAATATTAAAAAAAATTAGTTGCAAAATATTTATATCAATCTCATTCGTACTTTATAATTATACACACACAATATATATATATATATATATATATTTGACACACACACAATATATATATATATATATATATATTTATATGATTCCTAGACTGGGTAATTTGATTAATAAAAAATTTTACATGAGTATTAGAAATAAGCTTATATCTAATCCTTGAGATTTTCAAAATATAATTCTTATCAAAATTTATTAAATGATGTTAAGTTAACAAAGTGTTATTTTGGTGTAAACTCAGACTCATGGATAGCCTTATTACACACAAGAGGAGATTTGGCTAATTGGCTTGACGAGACCCAATATAAATGAAAAATTATTTAATACTCCTGAAACACGTAATATGATGTTCATTCATTTCACATTCATAATAAATTGTATCGTGAATTTAATTAATGAGATCAATGCCTATGGTTGGCTCAATTTATTTTGGGGTATAAGATGAAAATTTTGAAGAAAGCCTTCTATTATTTAAATAATTAAATAATATGTATTTATTTGTTGGCTGAGTTAAATAATATTTATTTAACCTATGATATTATTTTTCTTCTTAAAATTTAATTTTCTATATTTTTTAAGATATAAATTTGATAATTAATTTTTTGTTGTGATAAATGATAAGAGAGATCTTTCAAATTTTACAGTTGAAGGATGGGATTCCTATCAGACTAGAAGATTGAAAAGTTCAAGATTAAGTGTGTTTGACAAAAATTAACAAGCCAGTTTATTTTACTATTCAGCTTATTTTTCCTACTATTCATGGGTCTCACTCCACTTTTTGGTACTATTTATGGGTCCTATTATACTATTTCAGCTAACTTTTACCTTTATCTATAATACTTTTAGTAAAAATTTTCAGTTTCAGCAAAATAAGTGAATCCCAAACAGACCCTAAATATATATAAAAAAGTACTTAATAGAGTAGGAGTATTGAGTGGATGGATGGCAGCATAAGATTGAAATAAACTTTACTCTTTCAACAAAAGCAAAAGGGTGAAACGGCCCTTGCAATGGTAGAAATAACCATAAGAAGAAAAACAAAATGAAAGGGAGAGTAAATAAAAGCCCATAAAAAATCTCTCTCTCTCTCTCTATATATATATATATATATATATTAAGGTTGTCAAAATTGAAATCTTACGTAAGATCATTGAAAGTAGGTGGGATTGTAAATCGTAAAATCAAATCATAAATTGTAAGATCCTACATTTTTTCAAATTTAAAGCAAAAAACACATTAATAATGGTTTTGTATGTTGAATAATCATGTAAATTATAAATTCTTCCCTTAAAAAACTTAGAGTTGCATCATATGATGTAATTTGCATGTCATACATCTCTACGCCTATACTAACGAAACATATATATTTAAGTTTGACCCAATATATCTAAAATGTTCAATACATGTTTAATTAGCAACCAAATACCAAAATATTTATAAAAAAATATGAAAAATATTTTCCAAGTTCTAAGTTCCAAGTTTGAACTCCAAAATAAGTTAGCAAATGGGAACTAGCTAACTACAATGTGAAATCCAAAAGCAAGATGAATATTAAGTTGAAGTGAACATTTAATTATTCCCATTCTAAGGTTCTTATAACCACCATTCTAAATTCCTAATCATCATCATCCATTTCATCATCTATGTAGACATTATATATTTGTATACTAGAGTTGCAAAAGACATCAAGATACAATTTCACACTCAACTATTCAAGTTATACCACTCAGCAACAATTAAAGAGCATACTCAAAAAAATCAATCAATCAATATACAAATACAAGCATAACTGATAAAATTATATATAAAAAATATTTTAGTAATATTAGAACACAAATTAGTATATTAATCAAACAAATTTAACAACATTATAGCTTAAAAGGTAGCAAAGCTAGCATCAAATTCTTCATTTAGAAATGATGAAGCATCCCTTCATTTTGATTACAAGTGAATTAGAAACTAGAAAACATTTGCTTAGATTAGTATAATTTTATAAAATAAAAAATAAAAAGTCATATCATCACAACATGAAAAAATAAAAATCCTTAAAGCTTCATAAAAACAAAAAATTTATCCCATAAAAAAAAAAACAAAAAATTTATGTTTATGGTAGGATCGGTAGGATCCCATATGATCCTACGATCCTACACGATCCTACGTACAATCCTACCATTTTTATAATCCTAATGTGTTCCTAAACATTTTGGTGAGGTGGAATTATAAAATCGTGCGATCCTGCAACCTAGATCGCGATTTTGACAACCATGATATATATATATATATATATATATATATATTAATAGCCAAAGCTAAGAGGAAATCCAATTAGATTTCAAATTTAAATTCAATTAGAGTCTAATTTTGCGCCACGTGTCTTAACTAATCTTAAATTTTTGTGTCAAGTGAGTTAATTTAGTGTAAAAATTGGACTTCAATTAGAATTTAATTTTACTTAGAATAAACTAAAGCTTAGAGAAAATTTGATTAGAATCAAAATTAGATTTTTCCTTTGTTAGTTTTTCATACAAATTAAATTGTTTTTATTTTTGCTATTATTTTTTTTCCTGAACTAATGAGTATATTTTTTATACTATTTCTACTTAGATATTTTGTATGTGAAGATCTTGAATGTAACAAACTGTAATTGAGCTAAACAATCCCATGTACCTATCCCCATTCAATTTAGGAGATACTATTGAACCAATTTATTCTTTTTATTTTGTGTTGTATTTAGTAGAATTTCATGGACAATGATATTGCCTTGATATTATATATGTAGTATCCAATAGTGATTTTCATAATTATATACATAATAGCATTGTAATGAGAAACTTGGCATAACTAATATCATTAAAATTTCACGAAAATATCATTTTAGTACCTCCAAATGTCTTAGTCAAACTAATGTCCTATATATTTAATAACTCAAACTAACTTTAATAGCGTCACTACAATTCATCATTCCTGTACGTAAGCACGGGTTATATACTAGTATATATTAATAGTCGAAACTGAGAGAAAATTCATTCAAATTCTGAATTGGAGTCTAATTTTATCCCACGTGTCTCATCTAATTTTTAAATTTGTGTGTCAAGTAAAATATTAGGTGCACAAATCAAAGAGTCTAAATTCAATTAGATTCTTCATTGAATTATAACTGGAGTTCAATTTTGCACCATATGTCTAATATAATTTTTTAATTTTTGTGGCAAGTGAATTATTGGATGCAAAAACCAAAGAGTCTAGGTCTAATTAGATTCTAAATCATATACATATATATGAGAAACCATTACATATTTTATAAATTCATGGCTCAAAAAAATGTGAACTCATATACATATTAATAGGAAAAACTTAGAGAAAGTTCAATTAGAATTTGAAATTAGAATCCAATTTTGTGTCATGTGTCTAAATTTATGTGGGGACCAAAACATAATAATCCACTTAAGTTTGTGCCATGTGTCCACTTTAGTTTTTTAATCTTTGTGCCAAGTGAGTAAATGAGTGTAAAATACTAAGAATTTAATATTAATTTATATATATATATTTATTAATAGGTAAAGGTGAGAGAAAATCCAATTAGATTTTAAATTAGAATTTAATTAGAGTATAATTTTGTGTCACGTGTTCCATCTAATCTAGGTTTTTAAATTTTTGTGCCAAGTTAATTAATTCAGTCTAAAAGTCTAGATATATATATATATATATGTGTGTGTGTATGTATTAATAGGTGAAGATAAGAGAAAATTCAATTAGATTTTAAATTATACATTTAAGATTTAAATTCCTCTACCCCAATTATATATAAATATATATACACACACTATTAAATCTGGTTGTGAAGTCTAAGTGCAAGATAGATACACTAACAGGATTGTTTGGTTGCTAAGATTATATTATATACTTTTAGTTTAGTATGTTGTATTTGTTGAGTTGGGTGCTAAATTATGACTCCAAATGGTTTATTTTACTTTTAATTTTTTAAATAATTCAATAATTAGGGTAAGAGAATTTAAATTTTAGATGTCTCAGATAAAAATGGGAGGAGATACCAGTCAATTGAACTACAAAACTCTTGGCATGCATTTAGCATTTTATTAATTGATTTGTCTTATTTTTATTGGATCATAAGTTACATATTGCATTATGACATATTACCAAAACTCTCTCTGTTTTTTTAAGGAATTTCCTGTTAACAAAACTAAGGATATTCAATTTGCACTTTGATGTTAATCAATAATATTAGAGACAAAAACAATTTCACAATTGTTGAGGTAGCAAGTTATTGTTGAAAGGTTAAAAAGCGATGTCAGTGAAAACCAGTAAAAGTCTACCAACTTAACTGTTGTATAATTTATTTTATTTGTAGCATTAATAATTCAAAGGATCTTCTTGAATGTAGAGCACCCCGCACTAAATAATTGTTGTGACTTATAAAAATACTGTTGTTGAGGCTCAATGGTCATCTATGGGGAACAACATTTGGAGTGAAGTGCAAGGAACTTAATTTTATCAAACAAAAGCTATTAAGATAGTTAACAATAGATATTAAAATAGTGTCAATGTTGGCCCAATATGAAAGTTAATAATAACCTACCAAGTCAACATCTGTAAATTTTACTATAAAAACTCATGTCTATAGCATTGCTTCTTGTTGAGACCAATTGCAACTTTTCTATTAGAGAATACTTCTCCATACAGTAAGTGGTGCTACTAGAAATGTTTTTGGGGGTTAAGCAAAATATAGCAAAATTCTAAAGTAAAAAGCAAAATCTTTGGATGACTCGAAACAATTAACTTTCATTTGTTGAGCTTTAGGTTCTTTTATGATACTTAAGTCAATTATAATTGATAATAAATTTTCTAATAATCTATGTTCTCTATAACACAACATTAAACAATTACTCAAAAACTATTTCCATCTTGTTACAATACTTTGTTTTGATAAACTTCATGACTGAAAACTAAATTTTCCATATATGCTTATGAAATACAAAGAGTAAGCATAAAGCTTTTGTTTTTTTTCTTAGAAATAATTGTAATATGCTGCTAATTCCTCTACTCGAAACATTTTCCTCTAACACTGCTCAAACACTTTGTGCATAGGGGGTAATAATTTACTTACATGGCCCTTGGCAAGTAAGCACAAGCCTAATTAGTCCTTCAACAAAATTTTGTATCAGTCAATAGTATTATTAGAAGGGAAATGTTTTGCTGTATACAGGGGTATGTGGTAGAAAAAAAAAGGGACATGTGTTAAAAGGTCATGTGCAATGCACATGATTAAATGGACCTTAAACACATCCCTTTCTCTTTGCTGCCACATATTGATGCATACAAGTACGTAGCAAAATGTTTCCCTTATTAGAATGTCTTAATCTTGAGCATGCAATAAATGCCAAAAAAAAAAGAAAAAATGAAAAAAAGAAAGAGGAACATATGGTAAAATAAAAGAAGAGTAAATTATAAGTTTGGTCCTTAACCTTTACATTGAATGTCAATTTGGTCCTTAACGTTTTAATGCATCACTTTAGTATCTAACTTATTGGTGTTGTGTCAAAATGGTTCCTGCCGTTAAGTGATGGATGGAAAATATTGAGGTGGCTAATGACCAAAATAAAAAATTATTTTTATGCCACATTAGATGACATGTGTGCTGTCACTTGGAATAAATATTTATTTTTAAAAAAAATTGTTAAAATTAGGATCTCAAAATCGGTGTACCCCCCTATGATCATTTGAATTCTACGGCATCAAGGTCGAGAATGTGGACCTCTCAATTGCTTTCCAATTAGACTACGAGTCGCCAAGAAAGTCTTCAAGCT
Organism: Notholithocarpus densiflorus; assembly: GCA_030021035.2. Classification (NCBI taxonomy): domain Eukaryota; kingdom Viridiplantae; phylum Streptophyta; class Magnoliopsida; order Fagales; family Fagaceae; genus Notholithocarpus; species Notholithocarpus densiflorus. Next base: position 28,408 of record JARYZH020001144.1, on the reverse strand, counting down.
TTGGAATAACTTGTTGGTTTTGGCAGTCAAACTTGTAAGAAAAGAAGGAATCGGCAAGGTTTTGTGCTTCACTTTCTTTGGCTTGATTTTCTCCTTCTGAGCGTAGAACACTTGGGAGTTGGGGTTTGGTTAATCAACAATGAAAAATGATTATAATTAATAGATTTATTCCATACATTTATCCCTATCATTAAACTGACTGAATAATATTACTTCAATATGAACCTGACGCTTATTAAAAAAAAATATATATATATTTATATATATATGAACCTAACGCAATCATATTCTAGATCTATAGCTCAGTTATCTCAGGCAAAGTAGAATAAAACCTTCAATTTTTGAAAACATGGAAAAATCACAAAACAAATATTCAAGACCGTATTTTCCATTGTTTTTCTCAAGTTTCTCAGCAACCAAATAGATGTCCATAAAAAGTTGCGGTCTTTTTCACAAGGCTTAACTAAAGATTTGAGTCAGTGATTTATTAACATAAACTGGTTTTGAGATAAACTATTCTTTAAAAAAAATTCCAAATGGCAGTACACACGTCATCTAATTTGGCATAAAAATAATTTTTTATTTTAACCGTTAGCCATGTAAGCATTTTCCATCAATCACTTATTGGTAGAGACTATTTTGACATAATACCAAAATGTTAAGGACTAAACTAACACATTTAAAACGTTAGAGACTAAATTGACATTTGGTGTAAAGGTTAAGGTCCAAACTTATAATTTACCCAATAAAGAATTAAAAACAAAACAAAATGAAATAAATCATATGAGGTTTACTGAATGCAATATATATATATATATATATATATATATCTTAAATAAATAAAGTGTAAGTGGGGTTGCTAATTTTTGCTGAAGGGCAAGGGTTGCATTGAAACCCCATTTTTAAAAGCTTTCATATATAGTTCCAATAACACATGGTTAAAACAAAAGAGTGCCATAAAGAGTGTAGCAGACCATACCGCTGAAATTTACAAAAACATTACATATAGCAAAATAAGTTCCTAGGAAGCATCAGTTGATTAAGCCATTGCCAAGGGAGGCTTCAAAAGACTTCGTTGTTAAACCAGCTCCTATGATTTGCTGCCTCCACACTTTCAGGGCAGCCAATTTAGTTTCTTCTTCAGAAATCTCAGAATCAAGCTGCTCCTACTCGATTTTCTGTTTTTGTGCGTAAGAAGCTATTATGATCCTAGTGTCTCACATGGATTGAGTATAAGTTATCAGTGTGTTTTAAGCTTTTGGACATCCTCCTCTTGCAAACCGATTTTCAAGGGTAATTTTTACCTATTGGTTTGTAACAGAAGCCTTAATGATGTCAAGAGAGATTGCAACAACAGCATTGTCAGATAACACACCAGCACCATTATCATGCTGCATTGGTTCCTGCATGGGTTCCAACACCTCCAACCAATAATTTCAAATGAGCTTCAATTGGTGGAATATCATTGAAATCAAACAAAAAAAGGTACTTCCTTGTCCTAAATTGTTGGTCCTCTAGATCTATATCATTTGGGGATGTTTCAAAACACAGTTCCTTTCGAAAAGTCAATAAATAAAAGTCCTAACTTGCCATATAAAAACTCGAATATTGCGATTGATTGACGTTTAAATTATTGGAAATAACTCTTTTAAATTTTTTGAAAACTTTTGGTAAATACATATTTATTCAGAGTATATATTTAAATATTTTGAAATTTTAGTGATAAATTTTCAAGTATTTATTATCTATACAGAAGAACGTCGCACAATGAATAATGGTCATATCAAGTCACATAAATTATTGTTTGTCAAAAAAAAAAGTCACATAAATTATTATAGATAATTTTAAAAAATTAATAAATAATCCTTATGGAAACCTTAAATGTTTTGGCTATAGAATTTTAATTTGAATAAAAACTTAAATTTCTTAGAATTTGGGAAAGAAAGTATCGTGTAAAACAAAATGTCCAAGTAATACATGCGCGGGGCGAAAATGGGTAACTAACCATAAATTTTCAACTATATAGTTAGCAGTTCCGGTTCCCAAATTATATTTTTTACTAGCAACTCGAATTTAAGAAACTCGAGTTTAAGAAACTCGATTTTGGCCTATAAATCGAGTCTCAAAAACTCGATTTCCATGGTCTAATCTCATCTGATATGACATGTTTTCCACGTGACGACTACATGGAAATCGAGTCTCTAAGACTCGATTTATAAACCTTATATACTAAGAACACATCACAGAGAAGAACCAAACCAAAGAACATCACATAAGAACCCAGAGGAAAAAAAAAAAAAAAAACCCAGAAACCGAAAGAGAGAGAAGATCGGAGTGGGTGGCTTCAGATCGACTTCTGACCACCGTGCAGGATCCAGGCAGACCACCACCGTGCGCGACCTAGGCGGCGCGAAGCCCAGGTCGCGCGCAGCCCAGGCCGCGATCTGAGCTCTTTCTCTCCCTCTGATCTGAGTTGGAATGTTGTGTTTGGGATTTCTTAAATTTGTTTTTGGTTATTTCGGCTTGAACATAGACTTCAAAATTTTTTAAATTTTTTTGGTTTATAAATCGAGCCTTAGAGACTCGATTTCCAAGTAGGAAAAAAATGTCACATCAGACCATGAAAATCGAGCCTTTAAGACTTAATTTATAGGCCAAAATTGAGTCTCTTAAACTTAAGATGCAGTAAATAATATAGTTTGAAAACCGAAACTATTATCTATATAGTTGAAAAATTATGCTTAGTTATCCATTTTCGTCCATGCGCTAATAACAAAACATACGTGAAATAAAGAAAATATTTTGATAATATAATTAAAATGTTTCAAATTCATCCCTTGAAACTGATTCGAAGATCCCAGCAAAAACAAACGTTGGGTCATCCTAACTCCAGCAAAAACTCTCTCTATTTCGTTCAAACTTCTACAATCTCAGAGTATTTAGGCTCTTCCTCTCTTATTTTCTTTGATTTCTTTTTCATTCGATTCCTCTCTCTCTACAAAAATTTTGGTGTGCTGGAATCTCTAATCGGAGTAAGGAATATTCAAGCGAGCTAGGTCAGCAACACCGATGAGAACTGCAGTATCCTCTGTTATTTCCTCCGACGAATCTTTTGATGGCATTTATGCAACGCAATCGTATAATTTTGGTGAATATAGGCTTTTGGTGTGTGATTTTAATTTGCTGTGCTTGTTTATACGATTTGATCTTTCAGTAATTTCTTATTCTTTTGGATGATTACCTATAACTTCTACTCCATTTTTTTTTTTTAATTCAATAGGAAATTCAAATAATTATTTAACTAGATCATCCAAACTTCGTTTAAATCTAGGAGATTTTGTTGAGTTTGTTTATTAGAATTTTACATTTTATAAATTTCCTACATTTTTTGAAGCACTACCTATAAGTACTTATACTGTTGATTGCGGGTTTTTTTTTTTGGCAGGTAACTCCACTAGTTTAAGCTTTTGACACTTTTATGAATTGTTATCTCTCTCTCTCTCTCTCTCTCTCTCTCCCTCTCTCCCTCTCTCTCTTTTTAATATACATCGAATTTTTTTGTACCTATTGCTTTTGTATCACAGTGTGATCTTGTTGAGGTAAATTCTTATGAGGTGTGAAACAATTGGTGCATGTATCACTGAACTTTTTGAAGTTTATGCAGCATTGAGGAGGTATGCACTCTCTAAATTATTCAACCTTGAATTGGCAGAGTCCATAATTGTATGTGATGATAGAGTTTTGTTAGTACATTCAATTAGTATATCATGTTTTATAATTTTTATTTCACTTCAGATGTTGGTCATATGATAGTGTCTATAAAATGGTAAAGAAACTATGTTTTTTAAGACCTTAGTCAGGTTGGTACAACCCTCAATCTTTTCCTTTTTTTTTTGGTGGCCCTGATATTAGGTGATTACAATAGTTCTTTGATTGCATTTCTTCTTTACAACTAAGCCTTACAAGTTTCTTTTTTCTTCTTTTTAACTCTTGTATTAGTAAACTACTTCACCTCAGATGACTCCTACTAGTGTTTGGACTAAGCAACCACAGTGTATCTATAAGAAGAATCAAAATATTGTATGATTCCTAGGATTACTGAAAACCTGAACAATTGTTTGTATTTTTTTATTTTTTTTTATGGTAACTATTGTTTGTAATTTTTGAAAAATTCACATAAGAGCACATGCTGTCACTGGTACAGTTTACAAATTCTTTCCTGATCTCTGCAAGTTATTTACCTATAACTTAGTATCAAGTGAAGGACAGACTTCAAGTGATGGAATACTATTAAGAGTATTCTTTAGATGTCATTTATCATGTTGACATTGTGTTTGTTTATATCTAGGAGATTTTGCTGTGTTTGATTATACGATTTAACATTTCACAAATTTCCTGCATTTTTTGAAACACTACGTTTAAGTACTTATACTGTTGCGATTGTGATTGTGGGTTTTTTTTTTTTTTTTTTTTGGCTGGTAACTCTACTGGTTTAATCAAATTTTTTTTGGGTAATCATTTGTAATCACCTTGTGGAGGTTAATTATGAAAAAATTTCAATTCCTTTCTTGACTCTAAACTTCTTGTTTCTTTGATAGCTGGTTGTATTGAGGATGGTCTGTATTGAATTCTTTCTATGCAAGAGCTGGTTGTATTTAGCTGGTTATTTCTATGATAAGAATGTTGATTCCTCATTCTTAGGCCTTATGCTAATTTATGCAGAAACTGTGTATACATCATATCCATGCTCCACTTTTGGTTTTTGAAAATCCACTTTGCCAATTAGGAACATACAAATTAGCAGTAATTCTCAGTGGATAACAAAGGCTTTAGAGAGGCCACTTAATTTTCCATATTTTCACTTTAGTAAATTAAAATTTTCCATGAGGTACAATTCAATAGTTTCTAGATTGCTGCTCTCACTGACATATTCTGAAACTATCATGATCAAATAGAAAAAAAAGTGAATAGGCCTATTTGCTTAATAATACATTTTTAAATATTATTTGGCAAACCCTGAAACCTAGACCAGCTCCACCATCCAGATTTTCCTCAAGTTCAACCTCTTCTAGGCTTATAACAGTTGCGAGATTTGAATCTAAGGACAAGAATCAAAGGCCAATATACACTTATGATTGTAACCATGGCAGCAATCATATAGTATCACCTATATATACATCTGTATAGCTGATCAAGTGCATGTGCTCTGTTGCAATGATGGTGATCTTAATTTTATCCTAATTGTATAAAATAGTGACCTCATGTTTGCGCACTGTTGACTGCCTTTAGAAATAGTTTGCTTTTTTAGTTGCACTAGAGTTCCACATACTTTGCATTTGAGTCTACTTGATGGGGAATGGGATGCCAAAAGTGTATTTAAATAGTGCTGGAAAAATGTACTTGAAGCCATATATATAGTTTTTCTGTTGCAATCATACTGGTGGTGGTGGTAGTGTTTAGTAGCTTAAGAGCTTGCCAAACTGGTTTGGGGTCCTTCACCCACCCAACCACCTATAATTAGGTACTAAAATTCTGCTCTCTGTGGGGGCTTTATTTATAAGCCTTCAGCATTACCAATGCTTATAAATAAAGCCCTCACAGAGAAATCTTTTGCTCAGTATGTTATGAATGATTTTCCACCAAACAATTAAAGGTAAACTATGTCCTAATATAGGTGAAACAAAGCCAATCATTGTCAGAGCAGCAAACCCTCAGCCTTACCTTGTATATTCATTAAAAAAAGGGGAAAAGCATATTAAATTAACTCAAACAACATGAGTCATATGACATTTCACAAATATTCTTTTTCCCATGCTCACCTAGTTGATTTTGATATGCCAACTTATCTCATTAGTTTTGAGAGAGAGAGAGCATGAGGAATAAGGGTGCTTGGGCAGCATTAGGCCAATCAGTTGGCTTCATGTTTTCTCAACATATTGATGGCTCCTCATGCCAAATTAGTAATGCTCTTAAGGACTCTTTTAGGGGGACAGGCTCAGTCTCCCTACTCGAGTTGGATCAATGAGCTCGATGAGGGGGCAGCATGTGGAGGCACCTTGCTCCACATGATGCCCCAAGGCCATGGCAGAGGAGTGCCATGGTGGGCAGAGTTGGTTTTTATGATGGGCAGAAGTAGGTGGTGCTAACCCTATTTGGTGGTGCAAGACATTGGTGGCTTGTTGGCTGATTGCTTGTGTGTGGGCTTAGCGGCTTGTGTGCAAGACAGGGCTGGGCTGCTATGATGATCAAATGCTGTGTGCAAGGCATTAGGCTAGTGGGTGATGGCTAATGCATGGACAAATGCTAGTGGGTTGATGGGTGATGGCTAATGCATGAACCAAGCCTCCCAAAACGTGGGGAAACATGTTGTGTGCGCTGCGGGAGGATGGGCAGAAGCCAATGATCTGCTGAGACATGGGCTGTGCATGTATAGTATATGCAGTGGCAGTTACAATCAGTTACCAAGTAGTTCCTAGTTTCCAGATGATCAAACTTGCTGTGTAGGGGCTAAAAACGTGGAGAACAAACCAAGACAACATCAGTTGAAGGTGTCTTAAGTCAAACCAAAGTGGCAGAATGTCCAAGACCTAGGTAGTAACTGCCATACTAGTTATTTCTATGTATATGACCCTAATGCTGTTGGGGGTATCAACAACAGAGTGTATTTTGCCTTAGAGAGAATTCTGTGTATTTCTCCAGGCTTATAAATGGTTTCCTTTGTACTTGAGATTAAGTAATAAAGGTTGGGGGTGAGTTCCTTGTAAACATAGTGTGTGCTGTATGTGTGGGAGTCCCTGTATAATCTATTCTAAGTGTTTCTTGCAGTGTGTGTGAGTGGTGTTGGATGAGACTAAGTCAGGAACTAAGGGCCATCATAGGCAAAAAATTGAGTGAAAAATTTAACCTTGTGACAATTGGTATCAAAGCCTGGCTGCAATGTCTTCGGATGCCAAGGCAAAAGTGACTATCTTTGAGACCATACTTGAAGTTCCTGTAGAGGGAGAACAACTTTCTGTGTGTGACAGATTGGATGCGCTTTCTGCAAAAACTTCTGTGGTAAGGAATGAACATTCTGAACCAAGGGATGTTGCGTTGATTCACGTTGAAGAGAGACCCAAAGCCAACTTGAGATAGAAATTGCCTTGTTAAAGAGGGCAATGTGTGATCTTCCTAGGGAGGAGGAAGTTGCCACAAAAGTGAAGGTGTTTGAACCAAAGCCCTTTAATGGTGCTAGGAGTGCCAAGGATTTGGAGAATTTCGTTTGGGACATAGAGCAGTACTTCAAAATTGCTAAGGTGTCTGATCAAGAGAAGGTGACTATTACTAGCATGTATCTTTCAGGGGATGCCAAGTTATGGTAGAGAACCCGTGTGGAAAATGACGCAGATGCTGGTAGAGGGAAGACTGACTCGTGGGATACCTTAAAGAAAGAATTGAAGGACTAGTTCTTGCCTACCAATACTGCCTGGGTTGCAAGAAACTTCTTGAAGAAATTGAAACATACTGGTATAGTGCAAGAGTAATGATGGCATGAGGAATGAGGGTGCTTGGGCTCTCATGTTTGAGGAGCCCTCATGTTTCCTCAAAACATTGAGGGCTCCTCATGCCAGATTAGTATTGCTCCTAAGGGCTCTTTAAGGGGGACAGGCCTGGTCTCCCTACTAGAGTTGGATCAATGAGCAGGATGAGGGAGCAACATGTGAAGGCACCTTGCTCCACATGATGCCCCAAGGCCATGGCAGAGGAGTGCCCTGGTGGGTAGAGTTGGTTTTTATAATGGGCAGCAGTAGTTGGTGCTGACCCTATTTGGTGGTGTATGGCATTAGTGGCTTGTTAGCTTATTGCTTGTGTGTGGGCTTGGTGGCTTGTGTGCAAGACAGGACTAAGCTGTTATGATGATCAAATGCTGTGTGCAAGGCATTTGGCTGGTGGGTGGTGGCTAATGCATGGACAAATGCTAGTGGGCTGATGGTAGTTACTTGGTGTGCTGCATGTGGGCATGTTGTGTTGCTGATGGGGGAGGGCTTGGACATGGGCCAAGCCTCCCAAAACGTGGGGAAACATGTTGTGTGGGCTGCTAGAGGATTCATAGAAGCCCCATGATCTACTGAGACATGGGCTGTGCATGTGCAGTATTTGCAGTGGAAGTTTCAAGCAGTTCCTAGTTTCATGATGTTCAGACCTACTGTGTAGGGGCTGAAAAGGTGGAGAGCAAACCAAAACAACATCAGTTGAAGGTGTCCTAAGTTAGACCACAAGTGGCAGAATGTCCAAGACCCAGACAGTAACTGCCATAGCAGTTATTTCTATGTATATGACCCTAATGCTGTTAGGGGTGTCAAAAGCAGAGTGTATTTTGCCTTAGAGAGAATTTTGTGTATTTCTTCAGGCTTATAAAGGGTTTTCTTTGTATTTGAGATTAAGTAATAAAGGTTGGGGGTGGGTTCCCTGTAAACATAGTATGTGTGCTGTGTGTAGGAGTCCCTATATAATCTGTTCTAAGTGTTTTTTGCCGTATGTGTAAGTGGTGTTGGCCGAGACTAAGTCCGGAACTTAGGGCCATCATAGGTAGGAAATTGAGTGAAAAATTTGACCCTATGACACACAAGGAAGTATCTACAGAAAAATCACACATGCTCTATTTATGAACATAATTGGTTCCCCCACATATGATTCACAATTTTAGGGATGTAGAGTAATTGATTTTTCATTTTCATGGTTATATATTTCATAATTTGGGACAGGTACACTTGGACACTAGCAGTTTTCATCAACTGGCGTACAGGACAGGCACTAATTAACACAGCACAGTCCTTGCATAAACACAAGTGCCTACAAGGCATCAATATCATAGACACCTCCCTTCCCTTGCATGCCCTGCAAGTCATGTGCTCCTTCAAGCCATGGCAATTCATAGAAATAGATGTGATGTGATGAAGACTACATAAAAGCTTGAGACCAATAAAAAGCCACAATTTCGTGGTTTGGTCATCTCATGAGGTTCTTCAGCAAAGTTAGAGCAATGTTTTCCCTTGGAAAAATATTTGTGATATGGTGTTCCCTTGAACATATCCTTCTTATGTTCATTAAAGCTTTGTTGTATATCCTTATAGTGGAAGTATGATCAAGAGAGGTCATTTTATCACTTGTTGGTGTTCCATGTGTTGGAGTGATGCTATGTGCCATTTTGGGTCCACTCTACAGCTCTAGGAATTGTTTTCTCTCTTTTCTGTTTTGCTCTATGCCTGTGTCTGTGGCAGTATACCTAGATCACTGGTGGATTTGGTGGCTAACTAGAGAGGGAGGTCTTGAAGTGTTAAGTGGTGGTAATGCCTGGAAAGCTGTTCCTTTGTAGTTGGTACAGTGTATATAGACGAAGAGGGAAAAGCTGGGCTTATTGAGGGTAGGGAGCTTCCTGTTTACTATTTTGAGATGGTGCTATAAAGGTCCTATTTTAATGGCTTTAGTTTATGTTCTTTTTCCTTATTTTTATTTTTATTTTTTATTATTTATTTATTTTTAAATGGGTAAGTGATACATGACCCAATGGGTTTTGAAACCACAACCTCACCATGGTAATGACACTTTCTAGAGAATAACCATGGTAATAGTTGGATCCAATTACTCAAACCAATAAAGAACACATTATGACAATATGATGATGCAAATGTTGAGTTATATCACCTCACAATCAGCTCAATCTAGTAGTGATCACTAAGGTATGAAGATCAATTCAAGCTAGTCACTTGTGGGGTGTGTTTGAAAAAAGTTGGAACTTTCTCATGTGTTTGGCATTACGTAGAATGGCAAATTATGTGATGAATTTGGAGGAACTGGTATTTTAGACTGCCAATCTTGAATTTTGGGTCCACTGAGTTTGGTTAATTTTGATATTGAGGCTATGTGATTTGCTACAGAAGGAATTGGAGTTGCCTGTTTGTGTGACCAATATTATTTGGGCTGACCTTGATAAGTTCACTAGGATCCATAGAGTTGATTTTGATTCGGATTGAATCTTGGTTTCATTAATGTTATGCATTTTACTAGTTCTTGCAGTTGGGTATGATGATTTTTTTCTTTCAATTGTGTATTCATTTTCATGTGTGCTGATACTGGTAATGGCATGTTATTCTGTTTATGTATTGATTTTTTATTTTTTTTTATTTTTTTTTTATAGGAGAATTTTTATTCTTACTTTAGTTCTCTTTTTTCTTTCAATTGTCTAGGAGTGTCATGCCTATGAGTGGTATGCTTATTTTATTAGATTTAGATATATGGCAATTAATGGTTTGTGGAGTGTTGTAATTTTTTACCCTAAATTTTGGGTAAAAGTTGTACAGATCAACATGGCTTGTTATCCCAAATGCGGGACTGATTTGTTGTCAAGGAGTTGGTTTTAATTGTTATCATTACATTGTAATGTGATTTGGACATCTACCATTCTGGTGTAGTGTGATGGCAGGGAAATTGGTTTTGATGTTTTTTGTTCATATAGTGATGAGTTTACACTATTGAGTTGTGTTTTCTTCATGACCATATAACTGACATTGATCTATAAAGTTACTGTCACATTACAATTATAGGATTTGTTTGTGAAGAATTAATTGTGGATAAAGATGTTTCTAGAAGTTAGGTGAAAATAGCTTTTTCTGTTTAGGCTTTCTCCTGCACCCTTCCAAAGCAATGAAGTATTTAAACTGTCTAAAATTCTAAATGGTTTTCACCTATAAAAGAATCTAAATGGTTTTCTGCTACCGTTCGATTTTTAGACTCGGGTTTTGTTATAACTTTTTCCAATGTTTTGCATTGTTATCTTTGTACAGTTGCGTTTCTGGATTTGATACCTAGGGTTGCAAGAGAATCTCATTTAACTAGCATACTAGCAACTCCACTTCCTCCGTTGCTTCAGTCCCTCCATTGATAATCTGGATTTTTATTGCTTGTTAGTTTTATGTTGGCATAATTCTGGTTTTACATTGGTATTTCAGCTTGCTCTAATCAAGTTGAATCAGATTTTCAAATATATATTTTTAATGTTTATTTTTCAAGATATTTCTCATGTTTCGATCTTTAATGTTTTTAGCTTTTGTACTGAATGTCTCTTTTTTCTTTTCTTTTTTGAGGAGAAAACCAAATGTTTCATTAAACAAGAAAAGGAGTACAACAGAAGCCAAAAGCAAACACAGAGATCAACCTAGGTCTGATTGAATCAGATGAGCTACAAAGGGTGGAGAAACACCCTTCCAAGTTTGGTTGGCATGATTACATTTGGCAAACTGGGCAAGCTCATGAGCAACCCTGTCGTAGTCCCTTTTCAAGTGATGAAACGAGCAACTATTAAAGGAAGCCTTTGCAAGCTGAATTCCCTGCATCAGGTGTCCCATTTCACTACCACTGAGGTCTTGGGAGATGGCTTGAATGACTGAGAGAGCATCTGTTTCGAAGATGACATTGGAGAGTTCCATTTCCTGGGCCAAGAGAACCCCCTGTTCCATTGCAAAGAGTTCTGTCCATTCAGCAGGGTAGTGTGAGGGCAGCATTTTACTGAGAGCTGCTACAACCCTTCCTTCCTCATCTCGAATGACCACACCAACTCCTGAGTTCCCAGCACCTCTTGTGGATGTCGCACCATCTACGTTTACCTTGAAAGAACCAGGAGGAGGCACCAGCCCCTATGGATTGGCTGCTTGGGGGGAAAGTCCATCATGATGGCCTTTTGGAAATCCTCAACAAGTTTCTTTGCCATCTCCCAGAGTTGCAGGGGGGATAGGCCATGCTCACAATGTCTCATTTGTCATTTGCATTTGGAAATAGGAAATAGGTGCATTATAAGGTAGAAGTAATTGTTACCCTAGATTGGCTTGCTTTTTATGGGTTTTGTTTGATATTTTGAAGTAGTTCCCTTGAAATTGGGAAATATTTAAAGTGGGACCTTTGTGCTGGGAAAGATTAGTTTCTATCATGATTGGTTTTGAGGGGGTTATAAGGTTTTCATACAGGTTGTTTGAGTTTGGTACAAGCTTTTGAATACCGAGTTCAAAGAATATCTGATAGAGTTTAATGATTTCTTATAACATGTGAATACGTTCGTGGAGATTTTGGAAAAGCAGACGAGTTTTGTGGAAGAGCAATTCTGGCTAACCCAAGTGATGGAATTGTCTCGTCTCTTTATGCTGATTTGATATGGCAAACAAAGAAGGATGCTGATCAAGTTCAGATTTATTTTGATCAAGTTGTTAAAACTGCCCCAGACGATGGGTAAGAAGGCCAGTTTTGTATTTGGTTCTAGTACATTGGACTTTTGATATATTTGGTTGTAGTATATTGGACTTTTGAAGTATTTGGTTGTACTACATTGGACTTTTGATGTATGTGGTTGTAGTATGTAGTTTTTGTGCACGGTTGTGTTTTTTTTTTTTTTAATCTTATTTTGAGGGTCAGAAGACCCTTAAATAACCTTATTTATCAAGGGTTGTACATATAAATTTTTTAACCCTTGGTTATTTATAAGTTTTTTTGGGCAATGGCATCAAAAACTTGTTGCGATTAAAATAATGCAAACTAAAGTGCATATTTTTCACAAGTAATAACATCTCGGTGAGTCAGAGGAAAATCCATAGGGAATGATTAACACTAATTGGAAAATACAACAATAGAGTACTCAAATAACATGTAAAATAGATTGAACATGTGTGATTGAGCAAATAATTCAATTGACATGTTACAAAGGAGATTAAGCATTCAATATATTCTCAATTCATATCGAATCAAAGAGTTCAAGCATTCGATATATATAAAAATCATATTAAATCTCAAAAACTTGCTAACATGCAATGATTCCAAATAGCAAATGAATCTCAAATTTGAAATTTCAATAATCTATGAAAAGCACATAGATAATCCTAAGAACACATGATAAAAATATTTGGTTTCACCACCCTAGCTAGTTATTTAGACACACATAGTTGTGCAAAAGAAATCCATAGAAACAATGCTAAAAATATGAAAGAAATAAAACAAAAAAAAAGTTCTAGGGTTTTTCCTCCTCTATAACTTCAGTCTTCTCTAAATGAAATGAGAAAATTCCTTAAATATATAGGAAGTGAATCCCTTAATTTTTGGAGTTTTTTCCACTGTCAGCTTCCAGCCTACGTTTGGCCTCCAAAACCATTATTTATGACTTTGTGGTAAACTAAACAGTTTTAGATCTTTAAGTCTTCTTTCTGTGGCAGCAAGATCAGGCTGATCGGACATCTGTGCATGAATTTATGCCAAAAATACTGAGACAATGTAGGAAGATTCCATATTAGGATTTTTTCCATTTTTGGTTTGAACGGATTTCTTTCTTCCATTTTTTACTCACAAGTTTTTTAATTATTTCTTTCTGTTTAAGTAGCTGACTAGTTTTAATCTCCTACAAAAGAAAAATACACGTAATGAATATATTTTAGAGAAATCTTTCAAACTCACATATTTACGTGTAATTAAACATAAACTTGATGTGATATTACCTATCAAAACTAAGGTAGTAGTGTAAACTTAAGCAATTATCATAAGCTTTCTGACAAGAGAAGGAAAGGAACTCATACGGGGGCTAGGGAGTTTATGCTTCCTCAAAGTGGTTTTAAATTATTAAACCAAGAAGATGTATATGTTACAATTTAATGTTTTTGTAGAGTCCTATGTATTTTCAATTTATCATTTTTTGTCATTTTCTTCATGTAATCTAGTTAGGTGCATGTAAATTTGTATTCAAACAAGTGTAAGTTTTCCTTAAATAGATATTCATCTATTTGAAGATATCCACAATCAATAAAGAAGAAAAAGAAGTGAAAAAAAAGGGTTACAACTCATATTGTTCAAAAATAGATGATGCTCCTCCAAAACAATTTGATCTTCGATGGTAAAATCTTGAAAAAGTTCATCAAAATCCGTATCCCCTCTTATTTTAAAGTCCACTACAGATAGCTAACTTGTGCTAATAACCACGTAGATGTTGAGTAACTATTTTACCCAAAATATGTCGAGCTTATCACTTCAATTTGTTCCTTAAAAAAGCTAAAAACACACAACAAATTTTTTCTCTAATTAATGTAAACCTCACAAACCAACCCCTCTTATCCTCGCAATTCATAAAAAATAAAAAAGTTAAGGTGGTTTCTAGTCAAACACTTCGCTGTAGAAAAACAAAAAATCAATAATTTCCCATGGCTAAAGAAAAACAAAATTACCAAAAAAAGTTCAATAATAGGTTTCTGAAATTTGTATAAATCACTTCTTTCACTGAATCCTAACAATAGAGAAAGCCTTGTTGTTATTAAAGCTAACAAAAACCATGGCTTTCAAGCACTACACCTTTTTCTCTCATGTCTTTTTAGCAACAGCCATCATCCTCCTCGCTAGCCACGCTCATGGCGCTGGCCTATGCGACAATGCTAAAAATAAGCCCTACTGCAATGCAATTGTTCGTAATCGGACTGACCCTAATGATGCCTTGGTTGTATCCATTAAAAAATTGGTTTACCAGACCAAAGTGGCAAAGGTGTTGGCTCAAAAGCAAGCCAAGTCCCCCGAAATTGATGACTGCATAACTACCTTTGAGGCTTCCATTGACAATCTCAAAGATGCCTTGGGAAGCCTCTCGAGCCATGACCTGGATGGCCTGAATAGCCACATCTCGGCCGCCCAGACCAACTACGGGACATGCGATGACGGGTTCTCGGATTCTGGCAAGACCAATCCCATTGCCAAAACTACTGCGTTCTTAGACGAAATGGCTAGCGTCAGTTTGTATCTATCAACTTTAATTACATGAAGAAGAGCTTGTGAGTTGTATGTGAGTGGTTAAAAGTGGTCTGAAGAAATTGTTATAAAGTTTTCAGCTTTTTTTCTTTTTCTTTTCTCTTTGATAAATATTTATGGGCTTGCTCAAAGAAAAAAAAGTGTTTATGGGGAGGCCATGTTTGTGATATTTGTGTCTTGTAGAGCACTTTCTTGTGCCATTGTGACGTATGAGAAAATATTTTATTATTAAATGTTTTTTTTTTTTTTTAAATATATTGACATTTATCCTTATAGAATAGTACAACATTAGAATGGATTAGCTTTTCGATAGATTTTTTTGCTACTCTTATTGTCATGATTTCTTTCCATTACCTGTTTAATAATACAAGCACATACCTGTTATTAATAATTTTTTCTAAGGTAGACTGTAAGAAACCTAGTTATACAAAATCTAATAAAATAGAATTTGAATATATCGACATAAAAAAAGTACAAATATGTGAATTTAACAATTTATTTTTACTAATAAAATGAAAAAGTTAAAAATAACTAATGAGAGATAAAGTAAGAATTGAAAATCCTAAGATAAGAGTAATAGTGTGATTGAGAGTCTAAAATGATGAGAGAGAGAGATGTAGAGAACAACGAATGATACTATTTATGAGTGCGAGTCAAGCCGTTGAGAAAAGTAGAGTTGTTGCTTTTGCATAGTTAGGAAGAGTAGAGTTGTCGGTGTCGTTAAGAAAAACTCATTGTCACAGTATCTCTCTTAGTAGGAAAATGAAATTAGAGATTATTTTTATAGAATGGGTTGAATGACTTACGAATCTAAAATAATTGAGAGCTTTTTTCTTTTCTTTTTTTGAAATTTTGTTGTTGAATATTTTGTTCATTTGATGTTATTTGGTCTAATCTTCTTATTATTTGGGTTATTTTTTATGTTATTTGGACTAATTTTTGTTGTTATTGTTCAAAATTAGTTGATGCTACATTTGAAAACTACAATAAATAGCTAACTTAGGTTAATAATCACATTGATGTTGAGAAACTATTTGGCCTAAAATATGTTGAGCATGTCATGACTTCAAATTGTACCTTAAAAGAAGCTTTAAAAAAAATATACAAAAATTCTGCTATAAGGGCAATGACTAGTGCACAATGCAAACTACCTGTTACACCCAACAGACAATGTGTAACAAACACTAATGTGTCTATATATATATATATATATATATATATATATATATCCACACACACTAAATCAACAAATTATTATCATCCTAATAAAAATGTTGAACACCCTCACTTGAGAATTACAAGAATTTAGGTTAAAAATAATAAAATAGTATTGTTACATCCACAGCATTTTTACAATAGTTTCACAAAAAATCTTTTGTGATAAGCTGTTACTGTGGGCGCAATGGTTTCCTCCTTAGGAAAGGGGAGTACGCATCGGCCAAGTGGACTGGGGCGGAGAAAAGATGGAGTCGCCACCTAGATTAGGTTTATGAACCATAAAACAGTGCCCTTACGTGGAAGAACTAATCTTACTACCAGAGTATAGGTTTGAAGTTTAGGTAAGGGGATGAGAAGGTGTTAGGCACCCAACCCCACCCGACTCATGGGTCGGCTTCTAGTCCTTGTATCTTACGTCTTAATCTCATTAAAGGCCTATTCAATATTGTTATCTATACTCACACACACACTAGCATACATCTAGCAATCAACATGGCATCAATCATCCCAAAACCCTAACATACATCTATCATGGCACTCATATCAAACTTAACATACATCCATCATGCATACCATATTATCTCATCCAAGGCAGTAAACAAAAAAAGATATCACATGATCATGACAGCATCAGAGAATTATTGGAGAGCATCAAGAACACAAACATATTCCAAGTTCATATATCATATTCATCAAACCTGAAATCCCAATCAAATGCATGTACATATGAATGCATGCCTTACCTCACTTACCTTACTGCATCATAGCACCTATGTATCAATGCGTGATCATATCATATGCATGTTCATGGTAGAATAAAGAAAACATTGGAAGAGAACCCTAATCTAACATGTGAAGAACAAACAAGTAAACAGAGAGATAGAGACTCAAAAACATAAGAAAGGTTCAAAATAGAGGCATATTACATGAAAGAAATAAAGAACCTGAAGTAGAAAACTCAGATTAGGGTTTCTAGGCAGGAGGATGTGTACGCATACATAAGCCTGCATACGTGGGCTAGTTGTATGCATATGCATACTTCGAGTATGCGTATGCATGTAGAAGCATGCGCACGTATACATGCCTCAAATCCTAACCCAGAAACTAAAATGCAGAAAAACAGAGCAGAAACTAAAAAAAAAAAGAACTAACAACCTAAGCATGCTTCTAATATAAAAATAAACAACCTAAACTAACAACAAAGATATCAAAAACAAAACAAAAATCTATTCCTAAACATGCATTGGATCTAACAACAAACAAGAACAACATTTAACACATCAAAACATGTTCATCAATATATCCAATCATTCAACTCTTCAATCAAAACATGATGAGACACAATAAAATGAAATGTAACGAAACAAAACATATTTCTAAGCATATATAACAAATAAATCAATTAAGAACAACAAGAATGCAAGTTATAAAAACCCAAATCAAGGAAAAGCCATGAAGAGAGACTCACCTTACTTATGGAACACAACTTGGTTGATATTTAACCAACCCCTTAGTGTCTACACAACAAGATTCAATGAGATATCAAAGCTAATAGAAGATTTCAATAGTTTATAGGTAATCAAAACTCAAAATAAAAGAATATTCTTGAAAAGATTTTTTGGAAAGGGTTTTGGAAATATTAGAAAATAGTTTCTACCTTAAGAATAATAGAGAGAGGTTTTGAAGAACTCAAAAATGTGCATAATCTTGTGAGTGCAGAAAGTTTTGAGTTAGAAAAGAGTTTTGGAGAAGTTTATGTGGAAAATCAACTCTCTTTAGCTAGGGTTTGAGTTTGGATGCATAAGGTTATATTTATATGTTTAAACTAGGGTTTTCAGACTCATTTGGAGGGTTTTAGACGTCCCAAAAGGTTTAGGGGACAGTGTCCATCAAAGAGGGAGGCTTTGGGCCCTAAAAAATGAAGTTCTGGGCTTTTGGAATCTGGCCTACATATGTAGGTTTGGGGATGCGCATGCATGCATGCCCCTAGCGAACACGTGCATCCTAGAATCCCTAATTTTAACAGCTCTGATGGCCCAACTTCAAATGGCTATAACTCACTCAATATTAATTCAAATTAGGCAAAATATGTGTTCAAATTGAAGTTCGGGATGTCTACTTGCCAATGAATTAAACCTCACTAAAACATTCTTTATGAATCAAAATTTATTATGAAAACAATGAGCAAAGGTCATTTTTTAGCATCCTTTTCAAAGCGATTTGAGCACTTTTGAGTTGTGATTACTTCCAAACTATCAAAATAACTTCAATTACTTTTGCAGACATATTAACAGGTACAAAATGTGGTGTCTGCAGTTACTAATTCTAATTTTGGGCCAATAGTTATATCATTTTTCACCCACTAATAATAGCTTGTCTTATAAGATTTGTTGTGAAAATATTGAGCATATAGCATTACTCCAAAAATAATAATCCACTCTCAACCCTTTCCTCTCTCTTACTCTTTATCTCATAACTTTCATACTAGTTCTACTCTTACTGCTTGTTTTCCCACTTTCTGTTGAGGCAAAGGCTTATCAAAACCACTCCAATGTAACACATTTAGGATCTTCGCTTTATCCCAATTCAAACCATACTTCATGGCTCTCTCCTTCTGGACTTTTTGCATTTGGATTCTACTCATAAGGTGATGGCTTTGCTATTGGAATATGGCTGATTAATCAAAAAAACAATAACTTGGACTGCAAATCGAGATGACTTGCCTGTCTCCTCAAATGCTTCTTTTCACCTAACCAGAGACACAACAAGGGTGACAAAAAAACATTTCTAGTGTGCCTTATCCTGCAACTTCAGTTGCTTTGCTGGATTCTAGTAATTTAATGCTCTACAACATGACTTCCAATATCATATGGGAGGGCTTTGATTTTCAAATTGACACCATATTAGGAGTCTAGAATCTTTCTTCCATGAAGGACTTGGTTTCTAGTGTCTCTACATCAGACCACTCAAGTGGACTATTTAGGCTTTCTACGCAGCAAGATGGAAACCTTGTTGCCTATCTTGTAAATAGCTCGGCTGAACCAGTTGGCGCTTATTGGTTCTCTAGTACTTCAAATTAATATTTACAGCTGAGTCTTAATGATATCAGTATTCTATTTCTGAGCAATGATAATTTGGTTGTACAATTTTTGGCTAACAGCTTAAGAAGTCATGTTTTATGTTGGTGGTACCCAACCTTCCTCAATGGAAGTCCAAACACTGTCATTAATGGAATAAAGGAAAGTACATATGCGCCTTTTCCAAAAAGCATAATTGCTCCCACCAAAGAGTGGGGCAGTAGCTATTGATTGGCCATGTTCCATAAGGGTAAAGACCAAAAGGAATGCAACAAAAACAGGGGAAAAACACACAAAAAAGGAAAATGCTAACATAACAAGGATTCAAGGTCCACACAATGTGATGTGAATCACAAGCAAATATGAACCCGCTTTGATACCAATTGATAAATTGCTATATACGACCTAGTAAATATTTAGAACCTTTAACACCAATTTTTACGGCTAAGTTGGTTTTAACACTAAACTAAGCAATAGTTAAAGTGTAAGTGACTTAGCAAATTTTCCAACACACAAACTACACTACATAAGCATGGCAATATCGTAAGGTAAAGGAAATAGAAAGGGGAAGACAAGCAAACCACACATAACACCACAAGTATTATGGAAGAGGAGAACTCGAGCCCCGGGTGTAAAAACTTCTCCCTCGACCACCCGTCGGAAATCTCCACTATGCAAGATAGTTACAGTACATAAGGCATACAATGAACCCTCTAAGCCTAATCTCCTACATGTATTTGAGCCCTTCGAGCTCCAACTAGTAACTGACTTCAACGAGCCCTTTCTCTTCCTAGCTTACCGGAGACCCTCCATTGAAGCACCAATGGAATCACCACCAATAAAGATTGGACTTGAGAAGCCACAACATAAATCCATCATGATGAGATAAATGAAGAGGATGGTGACGATCTGGAGACCATCCCTATATAAAACGAAGTTGTTCCCGAAACAAACTTCTCCCATTATCAATTTTAAGATAATGAAGAAGAGTAAGGGAAAAAAGGAGTTAGAAATTCTTCAGCAAAATTATGATGCTTTGCTCAAAATGAGTGGCAAGTACGCCAGGACAGCTGAAAATGCTACCATACGAATGAAAAAAGCTAAAGAAGATAAGAAAGCTACATTGGAAGAATTGGAAATCTATATGTGGCTACTATTGTCTACAAGAAATTAAGGACGTCCAGACAGAAGTCTCATCCATAGAGATTGCTGCTCAACACTTTAGTAATTTTTAGTTAAATTCATCAGAATTGGGATTTATCACACAAGTCCACTACTTTAAAATATGGGAGTAAATTCTCCAAAGCTTGCTCCCACTCCCCCCACTAAGTTAACATATCTCCCATGAGGAGAGGGACATAAAACAAGGAGGCCCACTCAAGATTCCTTATATAAAGACCAAACCTCATCAAATTCAAGGTATGTGAGAAATTTACTAACTCTTGTATTTCGAGAGTTCATGGACATCTTGAGAGAGTTTCTAACTTAACCATATCAGGTCCATGGCAGGCACGATACTAGTGCACTTCAATAGTATTTTTCCTCTCTTTTCAAGTCTAATACACTTAGCTTGATATATACATTCATAGTGATTTTAAAATCTAGCAATATAGTGATATACTTCTTAATTATGTAAAAGCTAACAATATACTCTTTAAGTATAAACATTTTGATTTTGGTGTGGCAAGAATTTTTTAGCAAATCAAACAAGAATTAAGTACTACTAGGGTTGTTGGGACATAGTCAGTAAACAAATATATACAGTTTCATTTTAAATGCTTGCATTACTTCTTCGACTTGATTATTAATGGATTTATAAATTTAAAACTTGTTTTATGTGTTGATGTAGTGGACATATGTATGCTCAATATGAAATGAAAGTTTTTTTTTTTTTTTCTATAAATCTGATGTCTACCATTTCGGAGTTATGGTGAGACAGACTTATAAGATGTGTAAAAGCTATTAGTTCCTTACATAACAAAGTGGCACATCTTTTGGTATATATAGTGGTTTCACTCATTGTCATGAAATGAGAAACCTCTATTTAATGAATATTATTTTTGATTTTTGATTTTTGATTTATTTATTTAAGTTACAATGGAAGATAAGATTCGTCTCTATTTGAAACATCAAGAATTGCAGCAAGTTGGATTATAAGGCTCTTGCCAAAACAACTTCTTTTTTTTTTTTTTTTTTTGCAAAAGTGTTTGAACAAAAGTACCGAACAATATAATAACAAGAACGTATTTTCAGTCCTTAAGAAAGAGATAAGATGTGGGATGCAATGGGTAGGTGATAAAATGTACAACGTTTACTACTTTTTGTCTGTCTAAAATGTAGATTTATTTTGCAAGTACAATGTAAACGTGTAAAGGTTCTTTACGTATTAAACTTTGGAAAGAAAAACACACACACACACAACAAAACAAAGAAAAAAGAAGAAGAAGCTAAATGATGGGTCTGTTTCACCGCAATTATTTAGAAAAAGAGAGTAAACTAGATGTGTGCCATTGTTGTCATGAAAATCCACAACATATCGAAATTATATATATATATATATATATCTAAAAGCTAAAACATAGCATTTATTGTTGCTATACTCCAGTTGAACCACATTAGCAACCACATCACCCACTTATTTCCAACCATTTTTCTCTTATTTTTTTACTCTTCTTCTTCTTATTGAATTTTTACCTTATTGTTACATTTTCTCCAACCATTACCCCTCCCTTTCACCTTTTCATTTTCCCACTACTCTTAACTTTAATATAACTCTTCCTTTATCCTCCCTATCCTCTTACTGTAAATTTCCAATTCTCTCATTCTACACATATTTTCCTAAAAGGTTATTACTCTCTCTCTCTCTCTCATGTTTTTTTTTTTTTTTTTTTTTGTGGATTTTTTATTTTATATACCTATACTTTATGTTGATGAAATTTTGTGTTCTTTAAAATTCTACTTTGGGCTGATGCAATTTGGTTTTTTTTTTTAAGTTTTTTTTTTTTTTTTTCATTGTTAAATGTTATCATATTGCATTATAAAGTATAATACATAAGAATATAATTTTATTCTATTATATAACATGACTTAAATAATTTGGTGTGACTATAATTACATCATCTTTCTATTTTTATCTTTCTATTTTCTGACTTACATTAATGGGCCGTTAATTTCAGTTTATATAAATATATATATATATATATATTGCTCAAATTTGATAGTATTAGTGGAACTTTCATTATTTTATTATGTTTGTTAGAAATACTGAATGATTGTATTGTATTTCATAAGTAATAAATATACATGAGTGCCTTTATATAGGAGGCAGAGTGTGCAGTACAAGTAAGTGTGCTATACAAGTAAACAAGGTGGGCCTAAAGCCCACATACCCTAATACACATTAATAGCCCCCCTCAAACTCAAGGTGGACGTGAGACCAACTTGAGGTTGTCAACCAAAGTACGAAGACGTCCCTTAGGATGTGACTTGGTGAAGATATCTGCAAGTTGATCTTTAGAGGAGGCTGAGATCAGCTTGAGAGCACCATGGACAAGATGATAACGAATAAAATGACAATCGATCTCGATGTGTTTAGTCCGTTCATGGAAGACATCATTGTGAGCAATATGAATGGCACTCTGGTTGTCACAATAAAGAGGAGTAGCAGAGGATGTGGACACACCTAAGTCTTTGAGAAGCCATCGTAACTAAAGAAGCTTAGATGTGGTATTAGCAAGGGCACGATATTCTGCTTCAGTACTGGAACGGGCCACATGAGTTTGTTTCTTGCTTCGCCAAGAAATCAGAGAAGAACCAAGAAGAAAACAATAACCAGTGGTGGACCTGCAATCAGTGGGATCTTCTGCCTAATCAGCATTAGAAAATGCACGGAGAACAAGAGGAGACTGAGTAGAGTAGAAAAGACCATGGAAGAGAGTGCCCTTTAGGTATCGAAGAATGCGCAAAACAGCAACATAGTGAGTCGATCATGGAGCAGACAGATACTGGCTCACCTGGTGAACAGCATAGGAAATGTCTGGACAAGTGACAGTGAGATAAACTAGGCTGCCAACTAAGCGTCTGTAAAGAGAGGGATTAGACAATGGTTTCCCCCCTGAGGGAGTCAGATGCACATTAAGCTCAACTGGAGTGTCAACAGTCTTGCTATAGTGAGTCCAACTCGAGACAAGAGTTCAGAGGCATACTTGGCTTGAGTAATATAAAGTCCATCTGTAGAATGAGTGATTTCAAGACCCAAGAAGTAGCTGAGATGTCCAAGATCTTTCATCTCAAACTGCTGACTGAGAAAATCCTTGAGTTCTTAAATGCCACTGAGGTTATCACCAGTTATGATTATATCATCCACATACAGGAGAAGTAAAATAGTTCCTCTGTCAGTGCGACGAAGAAATAAGGCAGAATCATAATGACTGGCCATGTAACCCAAGCGAGAGATGGTAGAGCTGAATTTGGCAAACCAAGCTCGTGGAGCTTGTTTAAGGCCATAAAGTGCACGTCGAAGATGGCAAACCTTGTTTGATTCAACAAAGAGACCAGGAGGAAGTTGCACATAAACTTCTTCACTTAAATCCCCATTAAGGAATGCAATTTTTGACATCCATCTGAAAAAGGTCTCATTTACTAGCAGCAGCAACAGCTAAGAGAGCACGAACAGATGAGATACGAG
Organism: Notholithocarpus densiflorus; assembly: GCA_030021035.2. Taxonomy (NCBI): domain Eukaryota; kingdom Viridiplantae; phylum Streptophyta; class Magnoliopsida; order Fagales; family Fagaceae; genus Notholithocarpus; species Notholithocarpus densiflorus. The sequence goes on along the minus strand of JARYZH020001144.1, from coordinate 4,624 downwards.
CAACCGAAGCAAAAGTCTCTTCATAATCAATTCCATACTCTTGTGTAAAACCTTTTGCAACAAGATGAGATTTGTAGCACTCAATGGACCCATAAGAGCGAGTCTTAATCTTGTAGATCCACTTACAACCAACCACAGATTTCCCAGGGGGGAGAGTCACCAAATCCCAAGTATGATTTTTAGATAATGCATCAAGTTCCTCTTTCATTGCAATCTGTCATAAAGGGTCAGTGGAAGCCTCACGATAGGTGTGAGATTCGTGCAGTGTAGCAAGGGCAGTGTAACAATAATAGTCAAGTAAATGTATAGGAATGGATCTTACCCGAGTTGAGTGACGAGGTGGAATGTCTTGTGCAAAATCTTCAAGTAGAGCAGGAGCAGGGGACCCAAGCTCAGGGTTGGGTAGCTCGTCTTCAACCTGTTCATCTTCCACCTGTTCATTAAAGGGTGAACTAGGAAAGGGATCCAGGATATCTGGTGGTTGGACATAGAAGTCGACAAGAGAATCAGGAGCAACTACAGGAGGATCAGGAGCAGCTACAAAAGGAAAATGTGCCTCATCTGGAAAAAGATCTAAGACAGAGGAGGAAGACAAGGAAGCACAGAAGTGAGAAAGCTCGACAAAAGAGCGATGTTCCCAAAAGACAACATTGCGGGAGACACGAAGACGATGAGAGACAGGATCATAACACCGATACCCCTTTTGAGTTTCTCCATAGCCAAAAAAACAACAAAGCCTTGACCGAGGCTCAAGTTTGTTATGTTCATGTGGCTGAAGAAGAACGAAACAAGCAGAATCGAAGGAGCAAAGGTGGTGATAGTCTGGAGGTGACCCGAAAAGGCGCTTATATGGTGTTTGATTTTGGATAACAGGACTTGGAATGCGATTAATAATACGAACAGCATGAAGAGCAGCTTCGCCTCAAAAAGGAGCAGGAACTTTGGCAGAGAGAAGGAGAGCACGAACAGTGTCAAGAATATGACGAAATTTTTGTTCGGCTCTACCATTTTGCTAAGAGGTACCTGGACAAGTTAGTTGATGAACAGTGTTATAGGAATGTAAGACAGCTTGGAAAGCATATTGAGTGTACTCAAGAGCATTATCAAATCGAAAAATTTTGATGCGTTTGGAAAACTGAGTTTCAACCATTTTTGCAAAATTAGAATATATTTGCAATAATTCATAACGATGTTTCATATTAAAAATCCAGCTATAGTGAGAGTAATCATCAACAAAGACAACAAAATATCGAGACCCACCAATACTAGAGACAGATGAAGGCCCCAAACATCAGAATGAATAAGATCAAAGATATCAGTGGATATTGATTCACTAGTATTGAAAGACAAAGCTGGTTGTTTTCCTAACTGACATGAGACACAATAAAAAAATTTTGTAGACACTAAACCTAACAAACCTCTAGAAGCCAATTGTTGTACCCGGAGAGGAAGATGCGTGACTAAGACGAGCACGCCAAAGAGCAAGGGAAGGAACGGAAGAAATTGCAGCAGCTGCAGCAACAGAAACAGGAGCAATAAGTGGAAGACGAAGGTTGTCCACAGAAAACATACGCCCAACTTTGGGACCAGTCTCAAGCTCTTGTCCCATCCTTGGATCTGCACAATACACCCAAAATAATCAAAGATAATGCAATAACCCAACTCAGCAAATTGTCCCACAGAGAATAAATTGTAAGAAAGGTCAGGAGCATTAAAGACCCCAGGAACCGAGAGGTTGGAAGTCGAAACGGAACCTATATTATGACCAGACATTATGGAACCATTTGCTGTGCGAATGTTAAGAAAGTGTGGTGCAGGTTTAAGTTCAGAAAATAAGGACGAGTGAGGTGTCATGTGATTGCAACAAGTAGAATCCATAAGCCAAGAGGTAGGAGACATTCCAGATAAAGCTAAGAGAGAAGAGGAATAAGATGCATTACCAACCATACGAATGACATTAGCGATGATGTTTATAAGGTCATATCTAGAAATGGTGAAAGTGGATCCAGAAGACTGAGACTGTGCAGAGAAGGGAGCTACTGTTTGGACACTCTTAGTATTAGCAACAGTAGCAGCAGAAATTGAAACAACTGATTTGTTGTGATGATAGCAAGTCTTAAAACTATGGCCAAAACATTTGCAAAAATTGCAAAAACGTTTGTTGGATTGTCGGCGATGATTATTGCAACAAGAAGAAGACCTGTCCTTATTCTTCATTTAGAAGCAAAATATGCAAAAATAGACTGCAAAAATGAAATCTACACGAAAAACTAGGTAAGGAGCACCTGGACTGCAAAAAGTCAACTCTAGGTCAAAGTCAACGGTCAACAGAGGCTGACGTAAGCAAGCTGACGTAAGTGCTGACTGGGTACTGACTGGATGATGACGTCATCCGGTGACGTCAGCAAGCGAGCAACTAGGGCTGACGTGGCAGATGACGTCAGTAAGTGATGTCAGTGTGCAACAGGGCGGCGCATGTAACACGTGTGGCGCGTAGCTAATGTTGCAGTGAATTTTAGGCGGCACGTGAGGGCGCGTGAGAGGTCCGATGAGGCCGATTCTTTTCTGACTGTGTAGATCGGAGAAGGACGATTTCGACAGAGGTGGCGACGATAGGATCGAAGCAATACTAAAGGCGCGTGGGTGATTTTGCAGAAACTTTGACAGGCGCGTGGGGACGCGTGGATGGTCAAATGAGGAAGTTTCCGGCGGCGTTGTGTAGAGGGATTGAAAATCTACACAGTGATATGTCCTATGTCCTAATCGAAGTTCAGAGGTGATAGATCCGATGATGGCAGTGGTTTTGGCGGCAGAGGAGGAGCTTCTGGCGGCGGAGATTCAACCCTGAGGACCTCTGACGACGGCAGGGTAGTCGGGAGAGGGCACTGAAAGGGTTTATTGACCATAGAAGTTGAGGCAGCGGAAAATACCGACAAAACAAGACTGTAAGACACAAGAAAATTAGAGCAGTGGCTCTGATACCATGTTAGAAATACTGAATGATTGTATTGTATTTCATAAGTAATAGAATATACATGAGTGCCTTTATATAGGAGGCAGAGTGTGCAGTTCAAGTAAGTGTGCTATACAAGTAAACAAGGTGGGCCTAAAGCCCACATACCCTAATACACATTAACAATGTTTAATATGGATTAGAATTGTATGGGCACTGAAAGTGTAAATGGAGGCACATACACCTTTATGTTTTTTTTTTTGGCTAGAAAACACTGTTCAGTAACGGTATAGTAAATGTAAATGTAATAAATTTGAATACAAGGGTGCCTTTTTTGAGGTTTACATTTCCTCAAGGTGGAACAAAATGGACCAAAGTTCCTAGATATGCTGGAAGTGTTTCTCACTATGTGGTCCAGGATGTTGGATTAACAGGCCTGCTCCCCTCCTCTATTCGAGCAAGCTCAAAAAACATCCCAAAACACCCCTTCCTCTCCCAAACCCTCTGGAACAAACCTAAAGTAAGATTGATGATGTTTTTGTTGTTGAAGGAGATCAAGAGCCATCAGAAGTTCATAGGACAATCCAATAAGACAACCCAATAGGCATGGATTACATGAATCAGTTATGAAATTATTGTATGTTTAGTCATAATTAAACCACTATTTGAGTTTCTTTTATGTCTTTTGGAGGCCATTGGGTACAGCGGAAGAGAGTGAAGTCCTTTTTTTTTTTTTTTTTTCCACATATATGTTAAGTTGGGGTCAATGCCAGTTTGTGCTCACCTAAAATATATTAATATATTATTTAGTATCAGAGCATGATATCAAGCCAGATCGAAACACAAATACCCATTGCACTTTCTAATAAGAAATAGGAATGATTTGTTTGTCTCCCCACAATATAGCGCTTTTATTTTTTTTCTTCACCTATACGTTTAAAAAAAAAAAAAATCAAATCAAACTTTATTTAAATCTTCCTTTTTTTAGGTCATGCCTTTTATGTTAATAAATCTTCATTTTTCATAACATGCCTTTTAGGTTACTAAGGGAAAAAATTGTTGGGAAATATGAATAAAAATATTTATGAAGTAATTAAAGGAGCTTAATATAGTGAATAATTATTAAAATGGTGGGAGAAATAGGAATGATTTGTTCGCCTCCTACAATGTAGCACTTCTATTTTATATTTTTCCTCACCTATACGTTTTTTTTAGAGTAATGCTAGATATACAAACTTTTTTTTACAAATTTTTTTACAAATTGCTGATGTGGTGAGTGATTATTGGCAAATAAAAATGTGATATTAATGGTAGATCTAGATGAAAACTAATAAGAAGTTTGTCACATCATCATTTTGTAAAAATATTGTAAAATAGTTTGTAACCGTATAATTACTTTTCTTTTAAGAGTAATGCTAGAAACACAAACTTTTTTACAAAATTTTTTACAAACTGCTAATATAATGAGTAGTTATTGATAAATAAAAAAAAATGATGTTAGTGGTAGGCCTAGATAAAAACCAATCAAAAGTTTCCAACAACAATAGTTTGTAAAAATGTTGTAAAATAGTTTGTGGCTGTAGCGTTACTTTTTTTTTTTTTTTTTTTTTTTTTTTTTTTTTTTTAAATCAAATCAAACTTTACTTAAATTTTCCTTCTTCTTCTTTTATT
>JARYZH020001143.1:0-39403 GCA_030021035.2 Notholithocarpus densiflorus | reverse complement strand
AGTCCCAAGACCACTGGACTTGGTGAAATTCATATTCAAATCTTGATCATTGGTATTGAAGAGTATAGTGACGTATTGGTGTTGGTGAAATTTAAGACCAATTGGATAATCAAATTGAGAGAACATAACCATACGAGTACACAACACATGTCCATCACGCGCCATGCTTAGATTTGAAATCTAATCTTTGGATTTGAAGAGTGTAATGAGAGGTTAATTTTGATAAATTATGGTCACAATCAGACGGTTGGATTTAAAGAAAGACGCGGTCAAAGTTTACTTAAAGTCGGTCAAACTCGGTCAAACTTAATAGATGGTCCCGAGACCACTGGACTTGGTGAAATTTATATTTAAATCTTGACCAATGGGATTGAAGAGTACGGTAACATATTGGTGTTGGTGAAATTTGAGACCAACTGGATGGTCAGATTGAGAGAACATAGTCATACAGGTACATAACACATGCCCATCGCGTGCTATACTTAGATTTGAAATCTAACCGTTGGATTTGAAGAGTGTAATGAATGGTTAATTCTAGTAAATTATGGTTACAATCAGACGGTTAGATTTAGAGGAAGGCGTAATCAAAGTTTAGTTAAAGTTGGTCGAACCTGGTCAAACTTAATAGATGGTCCCGAGACCATTGGACTGGGTGAAATTCATATTCAAACTTTGATCATTGGTATTGAAGAGTATGGTGACATATTAGTGTTGGGAAAATTTGAGACCAATTGGATGGTCAGATTGAGAGAACATAGCTATACAGGTACACAACACATGTCCATCACACGCCTTACTTAGATTTGAAATCTAACCGTTAGATTTGAAGAGTATAATGAAAGGTTAATTGTGGTAAATTATGGTCACAATCAGACGGATGGATTTAGAGAAAGGTGCGGTCAAAATTTAGTTAAATTTGGTCAAACTTAGTCAAACTTAATAGACGGTTCTGAGACCACTGGACTTGGTGAAACTAGGTTCAGTGGGAAGGTTTTCAGTGGAATATTGGGTATTGGAATAGTTGTTAGAAAATGTCAATGAAGAAATAATTTTGAAAGATGATGAACATCATGTTAACATTGACTTAGGTAAAGTTGATTCGGCAAAATGATAAAAAAATTTATTATTTTGGCTCATATATCATGTATTATCATGTATTATCACTTCTGATTTTAATCAATTTGAATATATGTATGTTGTAAATATATTTTCATTTGTTTTATTTAGTTACTTTTGGTAAAAATTAAATTTATGATTGAATTGGTTATTAGTTGAATTTATAATGAATATACCTTTCATATATTTATAATGAATTTATTAGTTTTGTAAATATTGACTAATACCTTTCTCATGACACATAATACAGGAAAAATCCAAAATTGATTTACGATACGATTCACATTTTGATAATTATAAGTATTAGTCAGTATTTTGAGTGGAATCAGAACTTTCTCGATTTTTGTTTTTTATCAATTTCGAGTTTCAAATGGGTAATATTATGATTTAGGAGTATTTTGAAGCAACAAGCCCTCCCTTGTCTCATTTTTTCTTTTTTCTTTTTAACGCATTAGAGAGTTTTAAATTACTTTATAGGTTTCAAGGTTATTTTGGTCATTATATAAGTTTGGGGGTATTTTGGTCATTTTGACGTGGTTAATGGAATTTTAATCATTTCATATATTTTAAAGGAATTTATGTCATTTTAAGTATTTTAAGAGGCATTTGGAGGATTTGATAAAAAAATCATATTATATCAAAATTATTTTGGCCACATATTAGTGATGACAATCTTTGTCTTCATTAAAAGATCCCTTATAACAACGACCTAATTCGTTGCTAATATATAATTTGCTTCCCTCCAATAATTCCCACCACTTTTTGAGAGTGAAAATTTTTCCCTCCATTATATTTTGGTAGATATATTTGTGACGACATGTTGTGTCGTTGCTAAAAGGTGACTATCAGAGACAAAAAATTATATCATCGCTAATAGCCTTCTAATAGCGACGACCAATGAGTCGTCGCTGATAAATAAAGCGTATATATAATATATTTACTATATATTTTTGGCCACATATCTGCGACGAAACACAAGGTCGTCACTAAAGATGATTATTAATGACGATAGATGTTGTCGTTAAAATAAACCTTATTTTAGCAACATAAATGTTGTCGCTACAAAATTTATTATCGTTGCTAAAAGTTTCCCTCCATATTTCAAAAGTAAATAAAATTCCCTCCATGGCGTTAGCGACGAATTATTAGCGACAATCTTAGTGTTGTCGCTACTATGCACTTATTAGCGACAACCATATATTATTGTCGCTAATGTGTGCCTAATAGTGACGACTTTTTGGTCATCGCTAAAACATTGGTCGCAAAAGACCAAAATTCTTGTAGTGTATTAGTAAGTAAAAAAATGATGTGAATGGTGATAGGGCTATGTGCGAACTAATAAGAATTTACTACCAAAACAGTTTATAAAAATGTTATAAAAAAGTTTGTGAGTATAGCATTATTGTTAAAAAAATTAATGATATTTTTTAAGGAAAACAAAATATAATTTTATAGAATAAAATTGCTAAAATTAATACACATATATATATATATAATAATATTTTTAAAAAAAAAAATTTGGGGGGCAACCTTAGTCCAATAGTGGCTCTGATTGTCGTTCACTTTGACTTAAATTATAAATTCTGCAGGTACTTTCTAGGTATTAGACATGATAGGAACATATACCTAAAAAAAAAAAAACCATAATAGGAGCATATGAATTAAACAATTTGATGAACAAACAATTTGCAATAGAGAATCCTTCTTATGAATGGGAAAAATTGACTATGTACTACGTAGTACTACATTTCCACAGCATAAAGCATAAGACGGTCTAGAAAATTTCCGCAGCATTGTTTCCATATGCAAGAAGAAAATTAGATAGTCAGGAATGGGGTGGTTCAAAAATTTCATCCTTGCATTTCTTGTTGGTCTTCTTTGTATACATCTAGTTCATGCCCAGGATCAATCAGGTATGATCATCTAGATCTTGCAATATATGTAAGTATTGCACTGTTTTGGTTTGCTAACCATATAGCTTAGAAATTATTGTCTATCTGCCTCAGGCTTCATTAGCATTGATTGTGGGTTAGCACCGAATTACAGCTATCCGGAGGCGACAACAAGTATTAATTACATTTCAGACGCAGCATTCATAGACGCCGGTATAAGTCAGAAGATATCACCTGAATTAAAAGATATCAATCTACAGCAAACATGGAATCTCTGAAGCTTTCCTCAAGGAATCCGGAATTGTTACAGCATAAACATTACGCAAGGCATTAAATATTTGATCCGAGCAACCTTCTTGTATGGGAATTATGATGGACAAAGTAAGTTACCACAATTCGATGTGCATCTTGGACCAAATATGTGGGATACTGTCAAAATACAGGATGCATCTTCTAGTGTCAACAAGGAGCTCATACATGCCCCATCTCAAAATTATTTACAAGTCTGTCTTGTAAACACGGGCCTCGGGACGCCATTTATATCAGCAATAGAGTTGAGGCCATTGAACAATGATACGTATGAAAGCAACTCAACATTGGCACTCTTTGTGCGATTGGATATTGGTTCAGTAACCAATGATCACTACAGGTGAGTCATTTTATATAAGATACACCTTTGCACCTTTGCATTATTACACAAAAATAAATAAAATGCCATGACATAGTTTTTCTGTTTGAACATAAATTTAATTAGTTCCTACCTTACACTGAACATCTATGTTTACTCAGGTACCCGGATGACATTTATGATCACATATGGTCTCCCTACAAGTACAAACAATGGACTAATTTAAGTACCTCGTCTACCATTGACTCCAATGCTAACAATATTTACCAGCCACCGTCTGTTGTTATGAGTACTGCTGCTACACCAACAAATAATAGCCTTCCCTTGGACTTCTACTGGGTGCCAGATGACCCAATTTCCCAATATTATATCTACATGCACTTTGCTGAACTTGTAATTCTAAATGCCAACCAGTTAAGATCATTCGCTATTACTATAAACGGGGAAATCTGGTTACCATCTTTGGTTCCTCAGTACTTAAGTACAAGTACTGTGTATAGCCCATCGGTCTTGCCTATGGGAAAATATCAATTTTCAATCTTTAAAACTAATAGTTCAACACTTCCACCCATCATCAATGCACTTGAGATATATTCAGTAAAAGATCTCTCACTGTCAGCTACTAACCAAGAAGATGGTATGTTATGTGTTGTTCCACACATGCTTTTCAAATATAATTAGTATCCTCATTTACATCGAATTTTAGTTAACATGGATTTATATGATAATACTAGTTGGTGCCATAACAAAGATCAAGTCAACTTACGGAGTAAAGAGAAATTGGCAAGGAGATCCGTGTGCCCCACGGGAATACTCATGGGAAGGATTAAATTGTGATGGTTATAATCCCCCTAGAATAATATCCTTGTAAGTTTGTATCTTCATATTATTAGTGTGTGGATGCAATAAATTATCACATCATAGTATGGTACACCCTCACACATGTAATAACTTCACTAGGTGAACGGTGGTGTCATTTTCTTCAACAAAGAGAAACTGGTAATTTGGGTAATGAATAATGATGTCACTGATGGAGTTTGATGTATTTGTTCATACAGATGTGTCTATTCCTAAGAATTATAATTTACTTGTAAATACCAGGACCCTCAATTGCATTCAGAAACTATTTATTTCTACAGACAAGGCTGTAGTTTGTGATTATCACCCTAACAGAACTGCGATCCACTAACACAAATAAGCCTTTATGAGTTTCCCACACAAATAAGCCTTATGAATTTGAAACTAACTTTGAAGCATCTCTAACTAGCTTATTGTAAATCGTAATTGTGAACAGGAACCTGTCCTCAAGTGGATTGACCGGAGAGATTTCTGCTGACATATCAAATCTTGTAATGTTACAATATTTGTAAGTATCTATAATTCACAAGCATGATTACGAAAAGTAGAAAAATGACAATGATTACCAAACCAAGTTTTATATAAATATATATATATATATATATATATATATTTATCACAACCAATACTAAATGTAAGTAATTTTCTGATTTTAGGGATCTATCAAGCAATAGCCTAACTGGACCGGTGCCTGATTTTCTATCTCAATTGCAATATTTAAGGGTTCTGTAAGTTACTTGGATTTTCAAACTTACACTACAAATATTTTGGTTAGAATAGAGGAAAATCATATTCTCTCCCTTTGCAGGAACTTGGAACGAAACCAACTTATTGGTTCAATTCCAACTAAACTCATGGAAAGATCAAAGAATGGTTCACTGTCATTAAGGTATGGTTCTTTAAAAGATGAACTCTTTATTATTGTAATTCTTCTTAATTCACATTTTCAGAAGATAATTAATTATTAAATATGTTAGAGATAATGGCTCGTATGTTGTGAATTTCTTGTGATTGTTGCAATTTGTTTCTTTTTAAATCATTATTATAATTACTACACTATTATCTCTCTTTTGTATGTCAAAACTCATTTGAAAAACAGAAAGAAAACTAAAGAGAAGGGAAATGAAGGTAAAATAAAAATATATATAAAAATGAAGGTGATGAAATTAAAAAAAAAAAAAAAAAAAAAGGAAGTTAGAGAGAAGGAAAAGAAAAACATTATTGTTATTTTCAATGTGATCTAAAAAGAACTAATAGAGTAATAGGATCTCAACTTCTTTACATAATAATATATTCTCTTTTGTAAAAATTATTTGTATATAAACAATATGATTTGTGGTAATTATGTAATAATATAATTATACATAAGTTATATATGGTTTTTATCTTATTCTACTTAAATTAAATGATTATAATAGTTTTTTAAATAAAAAAAATTATTCTAAAAAAACTATTAAAATCATTTTATTTATAATTATAATTTTTTTAAAATACGTATATATATATATATATATACACAAATTATTCATAAAAAAGGAATTAATGTACAAACAAAGTATAATGAATATTATATCTTTTGTGAGATTTCTTAAATTAATATATCGCTTACAAGCACGAACAATTTTTTATATTTCATATCTGGCTCAAGTGTTATATATATGTTTGAGTGCATGTAAATGTGTGCAAAATTGTATATTTCGCTGCCCTAAAATCATTCTAGATCCACACTGCCTCATCATAAGGGTATTTTCGTTTTCAATGTACTGGGTTAGAGTTTTTTAATATGAACAGTATAAATATGATGTAAAGTGTAAACTTTATTATTTTTATATGATAATATCAATAGTCTCTTGCTCTTGTGAAGATAAGCATATTACATAATCACATAAATCTATTGCATATGTTGGACCATGATCTATGTCATTCCACCTCAAAATTAATTGGTGATGAGAAAACATACTCAAATCTTTTATGACCTTCGATATCACATCACGTGGGCCTATTTTTAGAGTGGTTGTAGAGAGTCAAATTGTGGTCCCCCAACAATCCCTTCCTCACAATGACACTCCCGTGACTTGAACCCATGACCATGGCTCTGATACCATTTGTAAGACCGTAAGTTATGTCATTCCACCTCAAAATCAATTGGTGATGAGGAAGACACACTCAAATCTTTTATAACCTTCGACATTACACCACGCAGACCAATTTTTAGAGTGGTTGCAGAGAGTTAAATTGTGGTCTCCCCAACAGCATAGACAGAAATTCTAAACATAATATTTCTACAGATAAGTTTAGGCATGAGAAAGAATTAAGTTGTTCTTGTTTTTTGCTAAAGTTTTCTAATTATATTTCTTTGCCCTGCGTTCAATTGCTGCCATCAATTCTGTTGTTGGCTAGTTTGGGTGAAAATTCCAATATTTGTGGATCCGATTCATGCGAAAAGAAGAACAATATTGTCATTCCAATTGTGGGATCAGTTGGGGGTTTGTTTATCCTTTCATTGACTGTTGCGGCTATCTTGTGGGGGCTTAGAAAGAGAAAGCAACAAGACAAGACTAAAGGTGAAAACTTTAAATATAAGAAATTTATTCATTTGTCAAATACAAACCTATCATGTTCATGTTGATCTTAGAAGTTGGAATTCTAGGTGCTAATCCCAAGTCATTTGAATCAATTCAACAACAATTTAAATACTCCGATGTCCTAAATATTACCAACAACTTTACGAGAATTCTTGGTAAGGGTGGATTTGGAAAAGTTTACCATGGCTACATTGGCCATACTCAAGTAGCGGTGAAGATGCTTTCTCCATCATCAGTGCAAGGGTACCAGGAATTTGAAGCAGAGGCAAGCAAGTCTAACTTATATTTCTTGAGCATAGACACATTTTCATATATAATTAATAACGCGCTACTTCTTGATTACAGATGAAACTTCTTATGAGAGTTCATCATAGAAACTTGACTGTCCTTGTTGGCTATTGCTATGAAGAAACATACATGGGACTCATCTACGAGTACATGGTTAATGGAGACTTAGAAACACATCTTTCAGGTTTGGTCATAATTGAAGTACTACTGTACTAAGCAAAGACTCCACATTTTGGCTCAATATCTTGATTCTCCAAAAAAATAAAATAATGTTTTAGCAACAAAAAAAATAAAAGAAAAAAATTTCTTTCTAAACTCTTCTTTTAATCGCCACATTACCAAGCTTATCTGAAGAAGACAAACAGAAAGGTTAAGGAATTTTCAATATGAATGCAGGTGAGAATACAAATATCTTATGTTGGGAAGCAAGACTTCAAATAGCAATGGACGCAGCACAGGGTTAGCAATGAGTTGGTTTGCATCATTCTATTTTATAATGTTTTTTCTTTTAACCGTTTCCATTAATGATTTGGAGTTTTGACTATAGGATTGGAGTATTTGCACTATGGTTGTAAACCACCCATAATTCATAGAGATGTAAAGGCTACAAACATCTTATTGAATGAAAATTTACATTCCAAATTAGCTGATTTTGGACTATCCAAGATTTTTCCAACTGATGGCGACACTCATGTGTCAACACTTAATGTTGTTGGCACACCTGGATATGTGGATCCCGAGTGAGTCTTTACATCAATTTAATTATCATCTTCAAAATTCATTGATTTTTAAATAACAATAGTGGTATTTATAATCGATAATAGTGGTATTTATAAACTGAAATAAGTTGAAATTGTTATAATAAAAATTTAACTATTAAAATTATGATAATAATTATTAAGTTGACGGAAAAAAGTAATGTGTATAGCTTTGGCGTTGTTCTTTTGAAGATAATCACATGTCGACCTGTGATAGAAAGATTCGCAAATGAAAATATTCACATAAGTCAATGGGTAAGTTTTATGCTTGCTCGAGGGGATATCATAAATATTGTTGATCCCAGGTTGCAGGGTACTTTCAACATGAACACTGCTTGGAAAGCCTTTGAAATAGCAATGCTTTGTGTGTCTTCCACTTCCACTAGAAGACCAACCATGAGTCAAGTAGTGGCAAAACTAAAGGAGTGTCTGACAGCGGAATTAGCTCAAAAGGAGGGCTACGAGGGTGAATCAAATTATACAATTGAAATGAACAATATGAATCTAGATACTGAACTCAATCCTGTAGCACGGTAAATAGTCATCCACAAATGAAATTGGTGCATGTACTATAACTTAACTTTTTTGCTTTTTAACTTATTTCAATGCATATTATACTTCAATTATTCGCATTATTTTTTTATTAAAAAATCATGTTTGTCAAATAATATAATTAGTAGACACTGTTTTCAAATTATAGTTTTTACTAGCATCTTGAGTTTAAAAGACTCAATTTAGGGCATATAAATCGAGTTTAAAAGACTCGATTTTCATGGTCTGTAGTATTTTTTTCACTTAGCGACCACCTAAAAATCGAGTGTCTAAAACTCAATTTATAAGCCAATAAAGTAAAATGTCCTGCATCTTTTTTTTTTTTTTTGACAGAAGTGATAAAAATATATATATTAATTTATAAAAGTACAAAAGGAAGAGACACAACGTCAGAGGAGTTTAAAACAACCTGACCACACCTCCCACTCACACCAAAAGTTCAAAAACCATTCTTTATTTTTTTTTTCTCAGAGAAACCAAAGATAGCTCCAAATACCAGAGAGAGTGAATACCTCGCAGATACCATTGACAAGATAGCCAAAGAAGAACCCAGATGAGCAAATGAGGAACTATTGCCATTTGGGTTTGGTTGAGAGCGAAATCCCAAACAAAGACCGTTCTTGTTCCTCGTTCTTCATTGCTTTTTTTCCCTTTCTTTTTCAAACAATCACACACTCCACAGACACACTTTCCCTCCTATTGGCTTTGGGGTATCAATCAAAGTTGTAAAATCAATGAAAGAATTGATAGCAAAGTTTGTTCAAAGAGTGTTAATATACCAACTTCGTTTATGGTGGCATTTGCATGTTAACTGTGACTCTCAGAGACAGAGACAGAAAAAGAGAGAAACGGTTCAAATAGAAAAATTATATCTGTTTGATTAGACTAACCATGTATAAAGCATGAGTAATATAGAAGATTTCGTGAGAAAAAATAATCTTTTTTAGAGCATCCACATCAGTTCTTCTAAATTTTATGTCTATATTACACGAAAAAACCTACTCTTTCTATTTTACACTATCATTTTTACAAAACACCCACATCAGTTTATCTATTTTACAAGATATTTCAATAAAATATTCGCTCTTCTCAATTTTTTTATTATTTCTCTCAACTACCTCTCTTTACATACGCGCCCTCTCTCTCTTTCTACCCATTTTTCTGATTTGTTGCTCTCTCTCTACACCCATCTCTCTGGCCACCGCTCCACTAGCCATCACCTCTAGCCTTCCTCTTCCAAATCACAAAACCCATCCACCTTCCTCTTCCACCACCATCACAAAATCTCAGCCACCACCAAATCTCAACCACACACTTACCCTGACCCACCAAATCCGATCCACCACCAAATCTCAGCCGCACAGCCACTACCCACCGCAACCGTCACCCACTCCCACAACCCACCACCAGCAAAACGACCCACCGCAACCGTCACCCACTCCCACATCCCACCACCAGCAAAACGACCCCTGAAATCCAGTAACCCACATCCCCAAAACCCACCAAAAATCTTCGATCTCAACAGCTGAAACCCACCAAACACCAAACACTGAAATCCAAACACCGATCTCAACAGCCACCAATCTCAAATGCTGAAACCCAAATGCTAACGCACACCAATCTCAACAGCCACGACACACCATTGCACACCAATCTCTAGCAAGACCCATACTACAAGCACCGATCTCTAGTAAGCACCGATCTACAAACAAGCACCGATCTACAAGCACCGATCTCCGAGCACCGATCTCCGAGCACCGATCTCCGAGTACCGTTCTATCTCTCTGTTGGTTTGTCTGTGTGGGTTTGTTTGTGTGTTGATTTGTCTGTGTGGATGTGTTTGTGTGTGGGTGTGTTTGTGTGCATCTGAGGAAAAGAAGATGAGGAGCTGAGGTCGTTGTGCATGGAGAAGAGAGAGAAAAATTGGTGCGAACGGAAATTAATAAAAAACTAAATACACATGCTACAGTGCCCGTGTAAATTTACACATTTTTAAACGAACTGATGTGAAGTGTTTTTTGGTGCAAAATGTGTATTTTACACATTTATACAAGAGCTGATGTGAATGCTCTTAGAGGGAAAAAAAATAAGAGGAAGAGTCACATTCTCTGCTCTGCTCTAGGCTCTAGCTTCGGCTGGAGAGAGAGAGAGAGAGAGAGGAAGAGTCACATCCCTCTGACATTGTGTCTTCCTTTTGTACTTTTATACATTAATATATTTCTATCACTTTTGTCAAAAAAAAAAAATGCAGGACATTTTAGTTGATTGGTGCATAAATCGAGTCTTAAAGACTCGATTTCCAGGTAGTTATAGGCCATAAATCGAGTCTCTTAGACTCGAGATGCTAGTAAAAATTATAGTTTGAAAACAGTGTCTACTAATTATATTGTTTGGCAAACAAGGTTAATTTCTCATTCTAGCCTCCAAAACCCACTAGTTTTAGTCAAATGGATATTCATATTTCAATACAAATGTACATTTGGATTCAGCTTAAGACTGCAAGTTGCTTTAAGATGTGTTCAAAAAAAAAAAAAAAAATGCTTTAACATTCTTCTTAAAAAATTTAAAAAAAAAACAGTTGTTTTAGAGTCTGTCTAGGAATAGCTTATTTAGCTGTTCCCAATACAGATGTACATTTGGGTTTAGCTTAAGACTGCAAGTTGCTTTAAGATGTGTTCAAAAAAAAAATTGCTTTAACATTCTTCTAAAAAAAATTAGTTGCTTTAGAGTTCGTTTGAGAACAGCTTATTTAACTAAAACTAAAAAAATTTTGCAGAAAACACTGCAGATAAAGTTAAAATGTAGCTAAAATAGTAAAGTGAGACTCATAAATAGTACCTGTTAGGACATATGTGTTTCACATGTTAGGAACATATGTCACTATTTTATGTAATTGGCTAATCCTTTGATAAAACGCACTTTACTTGTAATTGGGTAGATTTAGGATATGTTTAATACTTCAAGAAACAAGGTTTCAAGTTCAAGTGTTAAAGTCATGCAAGTCTGTCCAAGAATCAAGTCAGAAAGTGCTGTTCATTAAAGCTCGACAGCTAGTATCTATCGAGACTTAAAGAGAGCTGTTTCAACCCGAGGCTCGACAGTTGCTCGACAAATAGGTATCTGTCAAGTTTTATGAAAAACAGATTTTTCAATTCTGTTTTCATCCAATCCGTGATTATATGTTTAGGCTTTCTTTTCTCACAACCCTAGACATATATAAGGATTATTTTAAGGGCCGTCAAAGGTGACACAAGTTGCACAAGTGTTGAGCAAAGTTTTGTTCAAGCAAATTGTGATCGGAGACAAAATTTTCCCTAGTTCATCTTTCTTGTGAAGAAGCTGCTATGTTTGTGCATCGTAGGGTTTTGTGACCATGCAACTTCATGATCTTCATCGTCTAGATGAACTGAAGAACTTTGCAGCCAACATCCTTCTCTAGTTGGTGATCAAGTCGCGTACTGGGATCCTCGCAATTAGTTAGACATATACTGGAAGCCGTGCATTGAAAAAGAGAGTTGTCATTACAGAATAAGTCCAATTAGGTATTGGGGGTAAGGGTTCAACTGTAGGTTGGTATAAAGTACTGGGACTCCTTTACTTGTAACGGCTTGTTTTGATAATAGTGGATTCTCGGAAGTGATGACCTTAAAATCACCCAGTAGGGTTTTTGCCGTGTAGGTTTTCCCCATTCGTAAACAAATTACCGTGTCAATTTATTTTCTGCTGCATACTTAGTTTAATTGGTGATTTGTTTGTACTACCACGTACATTGCATGTTAATTTGATTAATTAATAAATTTGGCTAATTAATCAATTAATTCATCATAAGGGGTTAATACGTTTTTAGCCTATCAAGTGGTATCGGAGCAAGGACACTCTGATTAAGGTTAATCTTTGCTTTGTGATCCATTGACCCCTGTTTGTCATGGATAGAGGACAATCTCTTATTATACCTCATTTGTTTGATGGCACTAACTATGCATACGAGAAAGTATGCATGAGAGCTTTCTTGTAGTTATTAGATGAAAAGGTGTGGCAAGTTGTAGAGATTGGCTGGACTAAGCCAATGGAAGCGCCAGCTGATTGGGATGATGCTAAGATCAAGGTGGCAAACTTCAACAGTAGGACATTGAATGCTCTATTTAGTGCAGTCACTAATGAAGAATTCAAGAAGATATCCTCCACTGAAACTGTGAAGGAAGCATGGACCATCCTCTAGACAACTTATGAAGGAACCAAGGCTGTCAAAGATTCAAACCTTCAAAGGCTCACTACAAGCTTTGAAGAGATCAAGATGGAGGAGGATGAGTCGTTCGATGAGTTCTATGCCAAGCTCAAGGACATAGTGAACTCAGCGCTTAATCTTGGGGAAACCATTCCTGAACCCAAGATTGTGAGAAAAGTGGTCAGATCTCTACCCGAGAGATTCCATGCCAAAATCACTGCCATTGAGAAATCAAAAGACATCGACAAAATTCCTTTGACTGAGCTAGTTGGAAATCTGCAAACCTACGAGTTAGGTTTAACAAGGATCGGAAAATCGAGTAAGAGCAAGAGCATGGCGTTGAAAGCCAAGAGCAGTGATACTGATGAGTTTTCTGATTATGAAAATTCTAAAACGAAGTCCTATATCACCAAGCAATTTAAGAAGTTCATGAAGAATGCTAATGAAAAAGGCTTCGACAAGGACCATAGACAGTTGAGTTCTTCTCAGTCTAAGAGTCAAGCCAAAGGGAAGAAGGACGCTAGGGATGGCGGTCAGTACACTGTTCCCTCAGGATCAAAGTGCTTTAAGTGTCAAGGTGTTGGTCATATGAAACAAGAGTGCCCTACATATCTCAAGACCATTGGGAAGAGCAAGGCATTCGCTGCTACGTCGAGTGACACCGAGCCTGAGGATGATTCCGACAATGAGGATGACAGAATCCTGAATGCCTTCACTGCCACTATCAATCCTACTGATGGGATTGTTGAAGATGTGGATGAAAAAGAGGAATTGGTGGAGTCTAAGTTTGAGAAGATGGATGAACAACATGACATCCACACAGCCTATGCAAAGTTATACAAGATCTTAGAAAAGCATAAGAAGATGTATAGGTTGGCCACCAAGAAGCTTAGTGATGTGGAGCTTGAGCAAGAAAAAATCTCTACAAAGTTTGATGAAGCAAATCAGACTATTGGAGCACTGAGGTTTGAGAATAACTTCTTGGCTGAGAAGACCAAGAAGCTTGAGGTAGAATTGTTCCAAGTCAGAGCTCAGCTGGAAAGAACTTCAAGCGCTAAGCTCAATAAGATGCTCAGTCTTCAGAAATCTGCTTCTGATCAAACCGGTTTAGGGTATGATTTTTCTTCTCCTAGCATTGCTTTTACTAGTGCTACTATTTTTGTTCCTCCTGCTAATAATGTTGAAACTGGGAACAATTTTGTTAAAAATGAATTAGCTAGTGAGAACATAGACAAGGGTAAATCTATCTTAGGAGCACCCCCTAAGTTTGATGAGAAAGAGATTAAAAACCCTAGGGCTAAGAAGGCTAACTCTCAAAAGCCAAAACAGAAAAAGCAGAATTTCTGTCATCATTGTGGAGCAGCTGGACATACTCAACCTAATTGCTACAAGTGATTAGCCACTCAAAAGAGCAATAACATGATCACGTCGGGAGATCAAAATTAGCTTCCATCCTCTTTTGCTCCTCTTGGAGATCTTCTCAAAACTCTCATGTTTCTTTCAAACTTGAACGGTTTTAATTCTTCCCCCTCACCGTCAGTTCAAGGGTTCACTCAAAGGAAAGGCTCTTCCAAGGTGTGGAAGGAAAAGGGCTCTAAGTGATTCTGTCACTTTTTCTCTCTCCCCTTCGTATTTTTGTTTTGCATTGCTTATGTGTGATGCTTTATTGTTTTGAGTCAGTCTAGTTTTATGCATTGCTTTGTTTAATTTGTTTTGTTTGTTTTCTTTTCAGTTTTGGTTTATTTTGTTTTTCATATAAAAATTTAAAAAAAATTGAAAAATTGAAAAAATACAAAAACAGTATGTGTTTATGTACATTGGTACTTGTGTACCTTGGATGGCCATTGAAACAAAATTTTCTAAACTTTGTATCTTTTGTAGCTTAGATGAGCATCTCTATGCACAACTAAGCAAGTGAGCTTTGTGGCTCATGTTTGTCATGAGTAAGATTAAGTAATCTCTTGTACTTAACACTCGTATCACTTTTTTTGACAGGAAGGACTAGAAAATCCTAAGAGAAAGGCATAAATAACCATCTCACCACTGTTGCCCGCCAATCATGAAATGACATATGTATACTTCGGCATAGCAAAAGTGCAATGTCAAAAGTTTAACATCATTGGGTATTTCTTTTCTCTCTCTTATATGCCCATGCATGATTTGCTTAAAAGAAAAAAATATGCAAAAGAAAAACAAAAAGGAAAAAGAATAAAAATGTTTTATACATGATTGCAAGCGTGTATTCTAGGAGATGTGAGAGTTATAGGATGTACCTCGAAGGTGATAGTCCCCATCAAACAGTTATGATTGTGTGTGAGTTAAAGTTATTTTCTTATATCTCAAATCGTCATAACATGTAGACAATTATGCAATCTTGCGATATTTTTCACACACAACACGCAATATTGTTTGCTACTTCTAATACATGTGCAGGTACAATGAGATTTGGCCATCACAAGGTTTACTTGTGTTAATGTATGATCACTAAACTGTCTTAACTTGTTTTTGAAAAATAAAATTGGTTAGACGTGTTTAGTGTGTGTGTGTGTTTTGAGATCTATGTGCTTAACATTTTTATTGTTGAGAGATGATTTTGAGAGTTTTAAATGTTGTTTGGATCCTTGGTTGAGCTGCATGTTTGATTACATTCATGTCTGTGTTTTTCTCTTCTCTGAAAAACTGTTTTTCAAGCAATCTCGACAGCTTCTCAACACCTCTCGATACCTAGCTTATCTATCGAGCTCTTCAGTTTCTTTTTATCACAATCTCGACACCTCTCGATAGCTAGGTGGATCGATCGAAAAACTTTATGTCCCCTCGATAGCTCCTCAACAGATCCTCAATCCAACGAGCTTCGTTTTTGCCTTAGACACCTGCTCTATAGCTACATCTGCCGAACCCTTTAAAGCTCAACACCTCTCGATCTGTCGAGAATTACTGAGCTCGTATATAAAGGGTCCTCGCGATCTCAAACTCATTTCACTCGATCTCTCTCGATCTCTCTTAACTTCTCACCTCCCAAAACCTCTCTCTTTCACTCCCAACCTCTTCCTCAAAGATTTTTCAGCCTTAATCAAGTTTTCTTCACTTGGTAAGTGTCCTAATCCTTCTTTTTCATGCATTTTCATATCTTTTGACCTAAAAATTGGGGTTTTTGGAAAATGTTTGGGACTTTTCAAATTGATGAGGTTTTTGCAATTTTCTTGGGATGGGTTTTAAAGATTTGATTTTAAAAACTTCATGCATTGCATTTCATTTGCATTACAACTATATTTTCATGCATTTATATGTGTGTTATATATGTGCAACTAATTGTGTGCTGGTAGGATTGAATTGGGCTGAGCCAAGATGCAATTTCCTTTGCATGTCACATGTTCATGCATTCCCATGCATACATACTTTCTATTCAATATATTTTTAGATATATTTGGCTGCTTGAGACTTTTCTGATTGTCTCTTTCTCCCTCTCCCTCTTCTGTTTGCGTTAGTCTGCTTCTATGGCACCCAAACGTAAATCTACTCCGTCCCGGATCCCTCTTCGTTCCGAGGCATCTACTTCTTCTGATCCTACACCATCTCACGTCTGGTTCCGTGATGAGAAGGCCAAATCAGACTTCTTTGAGAACTTTTCCCGACGAGGCATTCATTCTGAACGCCAAGTCATTTTGTCAAACTTCTCCGACACTGACTTTCCCACTGTCATCCACAGTAGGGAATGGAAGTTACTGTGTGACGTCCAGGGACGGAGGCATTAATTGATCCCCCCTAAATTTTTTTTTTAAAAAAAATATTAGTATATATATATATATGCATTAAATTTAGCAATTTTGTTCTATAAAATTACATTTTGCCCCTTTAACAATATCTTTGATTCTTTTTCGAGTAATATTACAGTTACAAATTTATCTACAACATTTTTATATACTGTTGAGGTACAAATTCTTATTGGTTCGGATTTGAGCTTATCACTTACATCACTTTTTTCCTTACCAATAATCACTCACTATATCAACAATATACCTCTAGCACTTTCCTCATTTTAAAGGCCATTAAAAATTTTATAGATCTAGAATTTAAAACAACATATACTAGCCCAAAAACATTTGTGCAACAACAAAAATCACCAATAGCAAAGCTAAAAAAAATTAAGTCCAATTAACCAATTTTACTCAAACAAACAACTGGTCCTTTAAAAAGTTTTAACTAAAATAATTTTGCCTTTACCCAGTAGGCACACACATCAAAAGCTCATAAAAAATATAAATAAATATAAAATAAAATAATAAAAAAAACCTCAGCGGCTAAAAAGCTGCTGAGCTAGAGGTCAGAGTCACCCCCCTTAACTCAAAGTCCTGGTTCCGTCCCTGGTGACGTCCCAGTCACTTGTCCATTCGTGTTGATCCAGGAGTTTTACTCCAACATGCATGGATTTGATTTTTCAGTACCTCTTTTTGTTACTCGCGTTCGAGGTACACGCATTGTTGTCACACCGGATATTGTATCCGATGTGCTTTGTGTCCCTAGGGTAAAGCATCCTGACTACCCTGGTTGTGATCGTCTTAAGACTGTGTCTAAAGACGAGCTTATTTCTGCTTTTTGTGTGCACCCTTCTGATTGGGGTGAGCATTCATTTTGGCAATACGAACACTTTTTCGTATCCCCATGAATCGGATAGTACTATGTTATTTCCTATATTTGTATTAGGCATATTTACTTTCTTCGTTAGGTCCATAGGAATCCCTTTTAATCAATTCAATCAACAAAGAGTGGATTTGGATATATTATCCAAATTGTTAACTCCAGATATAAACCTTTTACATCAAAATTCAAACAATTCGGTGGATTGGTATGAATTTGTGACAAATGCAAGTTTTTCATTGAGTATAGCTTATCTTGAAATATTTATAGCATCTTTTTTATATAAGCCTTTTTATTCATCTTTACAAAATTTTAACTTTAAAAATTCATTTGTTAAAAATGTTCCTAATAAAAATAAAATTGTTTTTGAAAAAATAAAAAAATGTCATATATGATTGGTCAGATAATTGTGGCTACATGGGTCAGTTCACTTACTGTTTGGGCTTTGCTAAAGGCCCTCGTTTTTTTAATATGGTCATGACCTTTGTTTTTCATCCCTTATCTCATTATAACTCTATTATAGAGCCCCGTGCTCGGTTTTTTCTTTCACTTTTAGAGAGTCTTAGTATAGATTTTTCCTCTAATTTCATTCTTTCTATCATAGATGTATATAGGGATTCGACGACTCATGATAAGCTCATCTTCCCTTCGGCTATCACGAGAATTTTACGCCATTTTTCTGTTCCTTTTCCCTTGTCCAACCAATTCTCTGTTATGGGTGCTATAGATGCCGCTACCATTAAACGGAGCGAGGCACAGTTTCAGTTGAGGTGGTCCGGGTCAGCAGCTTCTCCCACTCCTTCGACTCCATCCACATCCGCTCCCTCTTCTTCTACAACCGGTGTGACTCTCGAGGACATAATGGCGCAGTTTCAGCGCATGGATGCTTGCCTCGACGCTCTCAGTAATGAGTTATGTTAGGTGAACACCCGTGTTGGTCGTATTGCACGACGCTAGGCGGTCATAGGTGGTTTCGTTACTTCTCCTCCACCTACTCCAGAGACTTTTGAGGATGAGAATGATGATGATGATGCTACTGCTTCCGATGATGAGGATGATGGAGATTCTAGCTCTTCCAATGCTAACGAGATGTCTACTTGACACTTTTACCCTTTGTCACTCGTGACAAAAAGGGGAAGTAGTTTTGGTTATGAGAGTAGTCATAGTTAGGGAAAGAGTTAGTATAGGAGATTTTTGTTAGGGGGAGTGTTGATTTTGAGGGATGTAGTGAGGATTTTATGTATCTTTTTCTTTTCTTTCTACTTTAGATACATTTATCACTTGTACATGGATCTTGTGACCATTTTGACATACATTGTACTTATATTCTTTATATATTGATGCATGTTCTTTCACCTATCTCTCCATGTGTTGTTTCTTTTCTATCTTTATACACATGTTTCTTATATAATGTATGCAATTTATTATTTCTGTTTCACACTAAGATGCCTTGATGAGTTTTGTTTAAATTATTTCAGAAATACAGGTTGTCAAAGTCTACTTGCCATAAACTCTCTTCTTGCAAAGTTTTTCAAGAGTTTGTGTTAGGATAGATTTTATTATATTCAACAAGTGAGTATGAGTTGAGTGGTTTATGACTTCTCTTCTCTCATATGTTCATTTGTTTGTTGTGGTTTTGTCACAGATTGTCAAAGGGGGAGATTGTTAGGACATATGTGTTTCACATGTTAGGAACATATGTCACTATTTTATGTAGTTGGCTAATCCTTTGACAAAACACACTTTACTTGTAATTGGGTAGATCTAGGATGTGTTTAATGTTTCAAGAAACAAGGTTTCAAGTTTAAGTGTTAAAGACATGCAAGTCTGTGCAAGAACCAAGTCAAAAAGTGTTGTTCATTAAACCTCGACAGCTAGCATCTATCGAGGCTTAAAGAGAGTTGTTTCAGCCCGAGTCTCGACAGCTGCTCGACAGATAGGTATCTGTCGAGGTTTATGAAAAACAGATTTTTCAGTTCTGTTTTCATCTAATCCGTGATTATATGTTTAGACTTTCTTTTCTCACAACCCTAGACATATATAAGGATTATTTTAAGGGCTGTCAAAGGTGACACAAGTTGCACAAGTATTGAGCAAAGTTTTGTTCAAGCAAATTGTGATTGGAGACAGAATTTGCCCTAATTCATCTTTCTTGTGAAGAAGCTGCTGTGTTTGTGCACCGTAGGGTTTTATGACCAAGCAACTTCATGATCTTCATCGTCTAGATGAACTGAAAAACTTTGCAGCCAACATCCTTCTCTAGTTGGTGATCAAGTCGCGTACTGGAATCTGAGCAATTGGTTAGTCACGTACTGGGAGCCGTGCATTGAAAATGAGAAATTGTCACTACAGAACAAGTCCAATTGGGTATTGGGATAAGGATTCAATTGTAGGTTGGTATAAAGTATGGGGATTCCTTTACTTATAACCGCTTGTTTTAATAATAGTGGATACTCGGGAGTAGTGACCTTAAAATCACCCGGTAGGGTTTTTGTCATGTAGGTTTTCCCCATTCGTAAACAAATCACCGTATCAATTTATTTTCTGCTGCATACTTAGTTTAATTGGTGATTTGTTTGTGCTACCATGTACATTGCATGTTAATTTGATTAATTAATAAAACTTGGCTAATTAATCAATTAATTCATCACAATGGATCAATACGTTTTTGGCCTATTAGTACCAAAATTATACTAAATAAAAAAAAAAAAAAAAAAAAAGGTTTTTTAAGCTAATGCCAAATGGAACCTTAATATGAACAAATGAAAATGCGATACCAGTTTCCAGCCCCACACCCAATTTCCATGTGTCATTTTTTTATAATTCTTTTCTTTTTTAATAATGAAAATGGGATTTATCCATACGTCTTTCGTATAGACCAATATATTTTACTAATTAATTTAGCAAGCACCTTTTAAATTCTCTCTCTTCTTCATGGTTGATTTTTTTATTTATTTAATTTATTTAAAACTATCATAACCTCCCCTTTAACTTAATTATCTTTTGCTTCACAAAAAAAAAAAAAAAAAAAAAAAAAAAAAAAAAAAAAAAAAAAACTTAATTATCTTTTTGGAATAAATACATTTTTGGTCCCTACCTCTTGGGGTAATTTTCGTTTTGGTTCCTACTTTTTTTTTTCTCCAGGATATAGTCCCTAAAATTAAAAAATCATTCTCATTATAGTCTCTACCATTTTCTTACTAACAGAAATTACTTAGGTGGCAGACCGAATGCACACTACCCGAGAGATTCCATGCCAAAATCACTGCCATTGAGAAATCAAAAGACATCGACAAAATTCCTTTGACTGAGCTAGTTGGAAATCTGCAAACCTACGAGTTAGGTTTAACAAGGATCGGAAAATCGAGTAAGAGCAAGAGCATGGCGTTGAAAGCCAAGAGCAGTGATACTGATGAGTTTTCTGATTATGAAAATTCTAAAACGAAGTCCTATATCACCAAGCAATTTAAGAAGTTCATGAAGAATGCTAATGAAAAAGGCTTCGACAAGGACCATAGACAGTTGAGTTCTTCTCAGTCTAAGAGTCAAGCCAAAGGGAAGAAGGACGCTAGGGATGGCGGTCAGTACACTGTTCCCTCAGGATCAAAGTGCTTTAAGTGTCAAGGTGTTGGTCATATGAAACAAGAGTGCCCTACATATCTCAAGACCATTGGGAAGAGCAAGGCATTCGCTGCTACGTCGAGTGACACCGAGCCTGAGGATGATTCCGACAATGAGGATGACAGAATCCTGAATGCCTTCACTGCCACTATCAATCCTACTGATGGGATTGTTGAAGATGTGGATGAAAAAGAGGAATTGGTGGAGTCTAAGTTTGAGAAGATGGATGAACAACATGACATCCACACAGCCTATGCAAAGTTATACAAGATCTTAGAAAAGCATAAGAAGATGTATAGGTTGGCCACCAAGAAGCTTAGTGATGTGGAGCTTGAGCAAGAAAAAATCTCTACAAAGTTTGATGAAGCAAATCAGACTATTGGAGCACTGAGGTTTGAGAATAACTTCTTGGCTGAGAAGACCAAGAAGCTTGAGGTAGAATTGTTCCAAGTCAGAGCTCAGCTGGAAAGAACTTCAAGCGCTAAGCTCAATAAGATGCTCAGTCTTCAGAAATCTGCTTCTGATCAAACCGGTTTAGGGTATGATTTTTCTTCTCCTAGCATTGCTTTTACTAGTGCTACTATTTTTGTTCCTCCTGCTAATAATGTTGATAGTAACACTATAATCAAGTTTTATTGCTTTTTATGCTTGAATGTTTTTAATTCTATTTATTGTAAATTTATATAAATAGAGTTTGTTTTGGCTGTAACTATTTAAAAATATAAAATACGTCATTTTAATCTTCACCTTAAACCAAAAAATGTATAGAGCCTCCCCTAAATCCCTAGAAACTGTAAGCAAAAACTTTTTGGATAAGGTTCGGCCTCTAATTTCTGTAATAAAAGGCCAAAGTCTCTGATCTCTTTTTTGCTTTTTAATTTTTTTTATTTAAGAAGATATGGATGTTTGAATCATTAATTGTACTTTTCATTAATAAATCTTACAGCTATATGATGGCATTATTAGTTACTTTTTTTTTTTTTTTTTTTCTTTTAGCAAAGGCAATATTATAGTTTTTTTTTTTTTTTTTTTTTTTACAAGATAGAAATTCTACTTTAGTCTAAGCTGTATATGTATGTGAAATTCTCACCTGAAAACTTGAATCCCGACCCTTACTCTCCACACCCTACAAGCACTTATACTTGAATGTGCAAATATATGACATGAATTCAAAAATTTGCAAGTAGCCATTTTGCAATCATAATAAATTAAGTTATAGTTTATTGGTTGGTTTCAATTAACTCAACTGGTAAAGTTTCTGATGATTGAATAAAAGATTTGGGATTCAATCACTCCCAACATTAAAAAATAATTGATGTCTTGATCTAATAATAAACAGCTATTATCATAAGCAGATGTCATAGCTAAAAACTTAAATAAAATAAAATAAAAATGATAGCAGAATGGGCATTTTGATAACTGAGGTACCACATCATGAACGATGGCGGGCCATCAAAGATGTCATTTGATCCTGCCCTAACAATTAGAAAACAAAACGCGGACTTTGGACCACTTTGAGTCTCGATTGCTGATATTTTCAAGCCACTGCCAAACTTCATTTGAAGTACGTCAGGTTGCTGTTCAATCTATTAGAGCTGAATAAGTCTCTATGCATATTGGAATAGTTGAAGAAATCAAACCTTTTATTTTCAATTTTTTTTTTTTTTAGATATTCAAAAGGTTCGTCATGGCATGCATGTATATAAATCTCTCAGTCCATTTATCGTGATGGACTAATTATGATTATGACTTTAGATAATATATACAATGACTTAACAATTGATTTCAAGAGGGGCAGTCAGAAAACAAAATGTACAAATTGTCTTACTCAGCCATCTATGCTTTGGAACAGCTCTTAGTATTTGTTTGGCTGTTAATTCCATGATATTGGGGAGATAATAGCTTGAGGACCCTCCAATATATTGAATTGATAATATAATATATAGGAACACCACTTGACTTAAAAGACTTAAACCAATGAGTTTGGGCTCAACAATGTTATATTAATCACTCAACCTTCTCATTACAATGTGGGACTTCACTCACACATATATATCCAACAATTTTCCCCTCATGTGTGTCTCTGTCTCTTTGTCGGTCATGAATAAGTCCTACTAGCTCTCCTCCTTGCCTTAGGGGCTTTTTCTATCACCATCACGTCGTATGACATCCATGGGAACCATGTATGAACCCTACACGCTCATTGATGAGAACCAGCATGTACATTCCTGTCTATTAGAACCACACGCACTTCACTGTGATCCAGCACAAATAGCAATACTCATTTTTTAGGTCTTTCTCCAAGATTGTTTGTCTGAGCCCTTTAGGCTTGCTCTATTCCTGTTAGAAAAAGGACCTTGAACACGTTGCCATATTCGTCGAACATCACCTTGACCTCTAATACCACTTATAGGGGAGAGAACACCTTAGAAAGCTTCCAATTGAGTAGATAATATAACAAATAAAGACATCACTTGACCCAAAAGAGTTAAGCTTATGAGTTTGGATCCAACATGTGAGTTCAAATAATAGTTTTCAGTATTTAAACACTAATAACTGTGGACTAAAAAAAAATTGTGTTTGGCAAGAGTGTTTATTTAAGAGTTGAGTCATAGTTTTCAATTTAGGATGTTTAAACATTTTATTTTGAGAACACATTGGGAGCAGTTTCAGTTTTCGAGTAACAATGGTAAGTGACATTGTTGAAAAATATTTTGAAAAGTATGGGATTTTCATGATTTTACAATACATTAACTAAAACCCTCTCTCTCTCTCAAAGAAAAAGAAAGCTCATCTCTCTTTCATTTAAGCATGTGCCACCACCGAGATCTATCTCCACATCAAAGTGGAATATGGGTCGAAGAGGAAGAAGAAGAAGAAAGGAAGAGTTGTTGGTTCGGATGAGGGTTTTCTCTTAGTCTCCTTCAATTAAAAATAGTTTAATCAGTTGGTCATGTTAGAATAAGTACCACTTTTTCTAATTAAAAACACATACTCATACCTAACAATATTATTATGCTCTTTCAATTTTGAAAAAAATGTTATTAGAGATACGATGCTAAACAATTTTTTTTGCATTATAAATACTTTAAAGTTTAAACATCTATTTGCATGACACTTTTAAAACCATAATTTTCACATTATTTTAAAACTATTGTTTAAACTCATACACCAAACCCGTTCCAAACGGGCCTAATGTATTTGCATTCACTGTCAATGACTTTTGGTTCAAGTATTTTAAAGACAATGCCAACCGATGGATTTGAAAGGGAATTTTTTATTTTTTTGAGAATAAAGAAATGTTAGTGTCTTTTGACAAAGACAGAATTCGGGTCATGATATAATATCATTAATTCCTCGCTACATATAAGTAATTGACCTGGTTGCTCAAATACAATATCTCATCAATTTAAGACTTGCTCAACATCCAACTTAGAGCAAAGCACTATTTATAGGATTGAAATCTGAAATGGCATGCCAAGGAAAGGAAACAGTGTTGGAAATGGCAAAGCATTTTCCATTTGCAATAGTACTTCATGGTGCTTTTGCTCTCACAGTCCTTGTTCATTCCCAGCAGGATCAATTAGGTTTGACAATCTAAATCTTTTGAGCACCACTATATATCAATTGTTGCACTCTAAACATAAATGTTGGTTTTTAGACCCCTTAAAACACAATTGGATTAACCTAGTTAATTAGCCAAGTTGTTACTTAGTTCAAATTTCAAGTCTAGGTTATCACAATCAAACAATCATATCATGCAAAGCAACGGAAAGATAAATAACACAAAGATATGATCACCTAGGAAACCAAACTGGTAAAAACCTGGGGAGGATTTAACCTAGCTATTCTCAAGGTAAACCTGAATCCACTATCTTGAAAGAATTGAAGTTCATACAATAAGACTTACAAGCCCCCACGCTCGACTTCTTATTGCTATCCACCAATAGAACTTACTGACACGACCACGTGCAAGCTCCGAGACCACGGACTCTTTCTTTCTTGGTTTCTCCAGCAAGTACAAGCACACCCGTTTGTGTATCTTTAAGCTCTTATGGCAGCAACTAAATGATCATCAAGTTCTTGAAAGAATCTCCTTCTTGATAATCCTAAGTTTGTGTAAAGGAAAGTTCCTCAAGGATCTCACAAGAGATTCACACAAACAGCAATATGAGCAACACAAAAACGTTGTTAGGGTTTGCCTTATATACCTAGGGCAAAACTAAAAACCCTAAACGTCACTACAAGAAATCTGGATTTAGGCGATGTTTGTAAAACGTCACTAAAAACCCAAAAAACGTCACAGTGACGTTTTTTTTGGCGACGTTCGAAAACGTCGCAATAGGCTGGTCACTATAGGTTTATTGCGACGTTTCCAAAAACGTCACCATATGTGAATCTTTAATGGCGTTCAAAAACTTTTAGTGACGTTTTTTAAAACGTCACTATATAATATAACATTTTTTAATATAATTTAGGAAAATACATTTAGCAACGCTTTTAAAACGCCGCAAATAATCAATCCTATAGCGACATTTTTGAAAACGTCGCTAAAAAGAATTTCCTCATAGTTTTAGCGATGTTTTTAAAACGTCGCTAAAACTTACTCATTATTTTTTAACATTAAAAATGCTACTACACTTGCTCAAACTAACAAATGTCCAAACTAATGATTTGCCTAATACACAATGCTACTATATAAACTTGCTCAAACTAACAGATGTCCAAACTAATGATTTGCCTAATACACAATATTCCACATTATCAATATTCCACAATATGTCCAAATTGTTGTTTTGCTCAAACTAACCTAATCATAAATATTCCACAATAAATGTCCAAAAATAACAAATGTGCAAACTAACACAATAACACATTAACCATAGATTCAAATAGATATATAACTATATATATATATATATATATATATTTAATACCAATACACTTGTCTACCTACATACAAAAAACAAAAAAAAACAAAAAAAAAACAACCACCTAAACTATGACAATATTATAAACAAGCCATCTGCTTGCTCTAACTCAACAATCCACCCCAAGACAATTATCAACATCTTAAGTACAAAGTTTTAAGCAAAAATCACTTACTATGCTCAAGCCAAATAAACACCTTTCCAAAAAAAATCCAAACTTATCACAATAAATGAGTGCTTAACCTACAAAATAAAAGAGGACACTTAAATGATGTTTAAGGCAAATAAGGGTGCCATTGCAGAAAATTTTAATGAGTCACGGTGCATAAGTCAAATTTGACCTTGGAAAGCATTTTAAGCACCAACATCAAATTTGATTCCTGTTTTGTAGTCCATAAGTCATAATCATGGGAATGGCAAGTATTAGATTCTCAAATAAACAGCTCCAAGGCAATAGATAATTGAAGACTTGAAGCAATGCATCAGATGGACCATGGACATTATTCATATAAAAACTATTCAAATTGAGTAATGTCCAATATCTAATCAAGGTACAAAAGAAGGCCCCATTGGCTATAACGCCACATGATTGGCATAAGCAAAGTCTTATTTCAAATCTAGCCAACTTGAATAATTGTAATCCCATAACATACTCTTTCACACATGCCATACTCTAGTACTCACCATTTGGGGTACCATCAAATTAAAAGAAAAAAAAAAACCCCTACGTGTCTATAATATTTGCAACATTGATGTGGTGAATGTAGGGTTCTTTTGTCTCCACGTGTTAGCATGCATGTGTGAGTGAGGGAGAATATGAAAGTGTGTTGTAAAATTTGACACATAAATATTGTAATAGAAACAAATCAGCCGTAGAACTTAGTAATAGAAATACAATATTCTTTAGTTTTGCAGTCAACAGAAGTCATAAACATCTTCTTCATCATTAACCATTAGAGTTCCACAAAGCAAGTCATTATGAGCAAAAACCACTGGAGCATTAAGAAGGCCTGTCAGTTCCTGTTTCATTATCAGAAGACATATCCATAAAGAGGAATAAACTTCTCACCTTAATAAACTTAAATAGTCTTTTTCCATGACCATTAGCAAGAATACAAGAAACTCTTAGGCTATAACACAACCAAAACCTTTCATTTTCCTACCACAAACAATGTGCATTTACCAACTTAATACAAAGCATGTTATTACCAAACCATGATAAAATTAGCCAAAGTAAAACACTTGTCAAAGAAAACACATATGAACTTACAAGATAAATCACACAACAAAAGCTTGTAGTAAATTCCTTAAAGTCTCAAAATTCAGAACATACTTTCTGATTAAATTTGCAACAGGTCAGCTCTTTTTAAAAAAAACATTTGGTCCACTTATTGTTATCCAAAAAGCTTGAAATTAAACATGGAGAATCCCTTATATGTCTAGTATGTACTAAAAAAATTCAGCTCCAAATAATTTTTCTATAAGTTATTAAAAATCACATAGTGCATCTAACTCAAATCTGTCCCTGATAGATTTAAAGTCCCAAAAACAAAATACTACAGTTTTAACACCATACAAAAAACTGAGACTTGATTAAACTTTAAAGCTACACGTGTTAGTACATATAAACAACTAGGATTACAACCCATAACCTCATATAACAATCATCACAACATAAGTTAAGAAATTCAATCCCATAACTCAAATAGACAATTTATCAAATACTTGGCAAGCAAAAGACACATGCTCACATTACTTGCACAAAATTAGCCAAAGTAAAACACTTGTCAAATAAAGCACGCATGAACTTACAAGATAAACCACACAACAAAAGCTTGTAGTAAATTCCTTAAAGTCTCAAAATTCAAAACATATTTTCTGATTAAATTTGTAACAGGTCAGCTCTTTTTAAAAATTTGTTTGGTCCACTTAGTGTTATCTAAAAATCTTGAAATTAAATATGGAGAAGACCTTATATGTCTAGTATGCACCATAAAAAATTCAGCTCAAAATAATTTTTCTATAATTTATTAAAAATCATGTAGTGCATTTGACTCAAATCTGTCCTGACAGATTTAAAGTCCCAAAAACAAAATACTATAGTTTTAACACCATGCCAAAAGCTTTAAGACTTGATTAAACCTTAAAGCTACATGTGTTAGCACATATAAACAACTAGGATTACAACCCATAACCTCATATAACAATCATCACAACACAAGTCAAGAAATTCAATCCCATATAAAAATCAATTACCACAACATCAATTCACTTCAAAGTTCTAAAACTCATTTTATATATATATATATATATATATATATATATTTATTGCATAGTCCAACTTCAAGTTTAATAAACAACTACAAGCAATTAAAGAAAAGGTTTCAAAGTAATCCACACCTTTCTGTGTAAATCCCTTAGCAACTAACCTAGCCTTGTACCTTTCAATTGAACCATCAACCTTGTACTTAATCTTGTATACCCATTTACATCCTATGGGTTTCTTACCAGCAGGCAGTAGGGTCAATGTCTAGGTATTATTAGCCTCAAGTGCAACTATTTCAGCAAACAGAAAGACTTGTAAGAAGGAGAGAGGTGGTGATAAGAAACATGTGAAGAAAGAGGATGGGAAGTACCTGAATGAGGAGGATTGGCATCAAGAACAAAATATACCTGATTGCAATGATAAGCCTGTAAATAAGAAGGTTGTTTGTCTGCTCTAAAAGACCTTCTAAGAGGGACAGGACTTTTCACATATATCAAAATCATTCCAAAGACATAAAGAAACTCAATCTCAAAAATCCATCTCAATCTTCCTCATGGATTAAAACCCATATGGTTGTCCAAGAAATACAACCCTCAAACCCAATAAGTTATTACCATAAACATCATAAAACAACAAAGCCCAAAGGATTTGATAGAAGAAAATGATAGAAAACATAGATTTTTACCTCATCTATTGAATTAACCAAATGGATATGCTGAAAGTGCTGGGAAAGGTGTTGACGTCAGCATCGGCAAGTGGCTGGGCTGAGTTGGCCGGTGGGCTGCGTGAGAGAGAGAGAGTAGCATGTGAGAGAGAGAGAGAAAAGGAGAGATAGAGAGGGTTTTTGTGTAAGGGAGATGTGAGTGGCTGAAAAAACAGAAGTGGGTGAGTTTTAACTTTTAAGAGACTGGGAAAAGTGAAATTTTATGCGGGAAAGGCAAAAAAAATTTTTACTGAAATTTGAGCTCTATTGCGGCGGTTTTGAAAGCGTCACTAAAGGCTTGGGTAGAAACGTCACTATAAAGTTTAAAATAGCATACTTCAGCGTCACTAGTATTGAATAGCATGGACATATAGCGACGTTTTTTAAAACGTCGCTATATTTCATAAAAGTGCCGCTAAACATTATATATTTTGCGACGTTTTTATAAAACGTCGCTAAAGAATGGACATATAGCGACATTTAAAAGTGCCGCTAAACATTATATATTTTGTGACGTTTTATACAAACGTCCCAATAGAGCTCCTATAGTGGCGTATTTGGAAACATCGCTAAAAAAAACGCCGCCTAAACCCGGATTTCTTGTTGTGCGTTTTAATGAGCTAGGGCTGAGTTGGAAATTCTACAGGAAAAAAAATTCTGCCCGAGATTCGATCAATCGAGCCTGTTCTTCGATCGATCGAGCCAGGCCGAAAGTCACTAATACTTCTGCAGCCACTCGATTCCAACTTTACATACAACGCACACACTTTGAGCGAGTCTAAACAAGACTAACACTTGTTTTGATCATAGTTTGCCAACATTACACATTAGAGTTCTAAATACATTAGTTCCTAAGTCTTTAGAACCTAACAAACTCCCCCTTTGGCAATCCGTGACAAAACTCAACTAAAAGCTCAAAGTTTACAAAGAAAAAGCCCTTTACATATAAAAATGCTCAGTACAACAAATTCAATCCTAACTACTATCCATCAGTTGCAAGTGTAGACAACAGCTCAATTGAATCAACCTGTATATATCCTGAAACACTTAAACAAAACGCATAATCGCATGTGTGACAGAAAAACAGTAAACAAAATGAATTCTTGATTTCACTCAACACAAAATAAAGACATATATCAATGAATAACTCATAAATATAAATCAATAAGCAGTGAAACAAGAAACATATGAAACAATAAAAGTATCTCCCCCTAACATGAATAGCCCAAACAAACAAAAAGAGCTAAAAAGATAAAATACAAAGTGAAGCACCTAGATACAATCTAATAGCTCCACAAGCTCCAACTAACAAAAAATAACTCTCCCCCTGAAAACAAAAACTCTACAAGTGCTCAAATCCAAAAGTACTCCCCCTTTTTGTGACAGAATGCCAAAGGGCAATCAAAATCCATCATCAAAAGGAGGTGGCAGTGAGGATCGTCGAAACTGTGCCAACTCTATGCGTAAAACACGAATCTCATCAAGCATGTCCACCAAAATCTGTCCATGAGCCGCTTGAATGGTCAAGACATGATCCAACGTACGTCAAATGATTGAATCATCCGAAGTAGTCGGTGGAGGAACATCAGCATCAGCATCAGCAGCAGCAGCACCAGACGCCTCAGCCGTATCAGCACTTGTAGAAGAGGGAGGAGGGGGAACAGCACCAGATGTCTCACCTCTAGGACGCGTAGAGCTAACTCTCAAGTGAGCAGCCCTCTGCTTAAGGAATGTGGCACCTATGGGAGCAATAACATGAACGGGCTCACCGGCAGGGAAATCAGCTAGACCAAGAAACAACAAAATCCTATGAATGAAAATAGGATGGATAAGAGCATGAGCAACAACAAAACTCCTATGAACTTCGTTCAAAGAACGAAGAAACAAATGAGGAAAGCTGATAGACGCACCAGAAACAAAAGCGTACAGAAACACACATTGCTCAAGAGGGATGGTGTGGAGATGAGAAATAGGCCACAAAGAATGACAAGCTATCCTAAAGAAAAGATAGGAAGTCTCAGTAAGCTCAGCAGACGTGATCCGAGGATCAGAACCCCACTAGATAGAAGACCTAGTGATGTATGACATAACGTCATCAAAGGATGGAGACTCCTCATAGGGATAGACAGGCTCCCTAATGACCGGAACCCCAAGAGCTTTAGCCACTATCCGAGGGGTAATGGTGAACTTAACACCTCATATCCAACTCCTAACAAGGGTGTTGGAATCATAGACGTGACAAAAGAGATTCGAGAAGAACTCTCTAATCAGGGCGATCGGGGGTGGATGATCTACCTCTAACAAGGACAACCAACCTCTACGCTCAAGGTTCGCCCTAATGGTCAGATCAACCTCATCTAAAACAACAGAACGGTCAGCCCAAATCTTTCTTTTACAGTTCAGTTTCTCATAGGCCTCTCTGCATGTGTCATTCCTAAACACCTCACTCCTAGAAGGAGACACAGAGGAAGTGGAGGGTGTCCTATGGGCTCTAGTCTTCCTAGGCATGGTGCTAGGATAAGGACAAAGACACAAAGCAGAAAAAAGATCAAAAGAAAGAAAAAACCAAAGGCAGATTGCAAGTTAGCACAAAAAAAATATAGAACTAAAATCTATATGATGCATGAACAGTTAAATGTCATGATGCATGCTCTAATGCAGTGAACGAAACTCAAATTAAGTTCAAATTCACAAAATTGGCTTGAGCATAGAGTTTCTAACAAAAACCCCAAAATTGAAAAACCACTTGATCGTTTTTATAAAAAAAATTGACCAATTGATCATCACACAAGTTAGAACACAGATTATAATGATCAATTACATCAATTCAACAAGCCAATTTCATCAATTAAACCCAATTTGAACAAAATCCCCAATTCGGGTAAATACAAGCCCTAGAAATTTCAATTTCTCACAAAACACCAAATTGATCAAATTAAGCATCAAAGATCATGTTTACAACATCATAGAAACAAAACCCAATGATCAATTTCAAAGAAGAAGGCTTGATTCATAAAAAATCCCAATTTTGAATAGGTCCGAAATTCCCAACAAAATGCATGAATTTATGCATGAAATTATGAAATAAAATGCAAAAGGAAGGGTAAAATGGACTTACCGGCTTAGAGAGAGGAAAACCTTGCAAAAATTTGGGAGGAAAACGACAAAAATTTGATGTGGTGGAACTCATGTCTCAACAAAAGTTGTTGGCACCCCAGGTTACCTTGACCCTGGGTAAGTATTTGCATTCCATAAATTTGATGGATACTAAAATTTCTTTTTCTTTTTTTCGCCTGGCATGTTTTGTCACACCTCTAACCGACGTACACAATGAATAAGCTAGCCATGCAAATAAGTTCACTTTTACAATTACAAGTATGAAAAGCCTTTCTCAAGAGAAAGTTAATATTTAAGCTCAAATATCATTAATCAAATAAAAATCAAAACAAAGCTTAAATAATTCATATTCCAAATTGTTAAATCAATTTTTTCAAGAAAGACTAACATTTTTATAAATGAAATATTTATTTCTAACAACTTTTATACTAATTACAGAAAAGTTCACTTAACCTAAAAGCAATCAACTCAATACTCTGAAACTTTTGTAGAATTCTCCAAACTTAACCTAAAAGCAATCAACTCAATAACTCAAAGTCTCCTGGATACTATACGTGGTTATTCTAAGATATTTTTGGTGATATACAACCATTCCTAAACTCCCCAAAACACCCATTATTATTAAATCCTTTAATTTCTTTCCTTTTCTTTTTCCTTTGATCCTAGTATTATAGTTTTTTTAACAAGATTCTAACAGTTTGAGCAAAGTAAATAGAGAAGATAGATTAGTTAAACGCACATTTTGGTTAGAGATACTAATATTTTTAAGTTTACAGATTGTCATAGAATTTAAATCACGAAACTAAGTTTAACCATGGAATTACATGATTTAGTTACCTGGTTCTCTTTGTGTTTGGTATAGAATGAGTTATGTCTTTGGCTTACAGGTACTATGCATCAAACTGGTTGAATGAGAAGAGTGACGTTTTTAGCTTTGGTGTTGTTCTATTGGAAATAATCACAGGCCGACCTGCA
Source organism: Notholithocarpus densiflorus (assembly GCA_030021035.2). Lineage (NCBI taxonomy): Eukaryota > Viridiplantae > Streptophyta > Magnoliopsida > Fagales > Fagaceae > Notholithocarpus > Notholithocarpus densiflorus. Next base: position 6,250 of record JARYZH020001143.1, on the reverse strand, counting down.
ATTTCTAAAAATCCTGAGAAAGTTCATTTAATTAAATGGGTTAGTTCCATGCTTGAAAGAGGGGATGTTAAGAATATTGTGGATCCAAGGTTAGATGGAGACCCCGATATTAATTCTGTTTGGAAAGTAATAGAAGTGGTAATGATTTGTGTATCTCCCACTTCCATTGAAAGGCCAACCATGACTTATGTAGTGATGGAGTTAAAGCAATGTTTGGCAATGGAATTGGCTCGAGGGCATGAGGGGTTTGAGACTGATTCAAACCAAATTAGTGGAATTAACTATGTGCATACTGGACAGACACCCTTGGCAAGGTAGTAACTAACAAATATACAAAATCTCACTTGGACCTTTTCCAAAAAAGTGTCTGCAATATGTGCATAAAAATAAAAGGCAACCTGTTATCACATAAACATTGCCCCCCTTTGTGTGGTTTGTATTCAAGGTTGGCTCCGTTCTTTATTTCCGCTTAGAAAAGATATAAGAGGCAGTTGTTGTGTTGGTGGAATATAAAAGTTGTTCATGTGTGCTGTATAAAGATTTCATATTGTGATTGAAGGAGATGCAATTAAAGCAGAAGCAGCTGCCATTGTTCGGGCTCTAAATCTTGCTATTGGTGAAAAATTCCAAGATATTATGATTGAAGGAGATGCAAAACTCTGCTTTGATGCACTTAATGGGGATGTCCAGAACTGTCACTAGAATCCAAAGACCTTGCTGTCTAATGCTGTGGATAGCTCAAGGGTTATTTTGCTAACTGTTGTTTTTGTTGGGTTAAGAGAGTATGTAATTCTATAGCTCATGCTCTAGTTAAGATTGTTTCTCCCCTTTTTTCATATTCTCAAGCGTAATAATTAATTCTCTACTTTCTTATGGGTGGGAAGCTTGGAAAGAGACATGTTGCTTGTAAATTCTATTTCTTTGACCGGTTAATGAAATGGAATGTTTGTTTATAAAAATTAAAATTAAAATTAAAAATTTCTATTTCTTTGACTGGTTAATGAAATGGAATGTTTGTTTATAAAAATTAAAATTAAAATTAAAAAAATATTTCATGTTTAAATCATAGTTTTCAAACCCGGACCGTTCACAGAACCGGTAAAGGGAGAGGTTCAAGGTTTTTAAGGTCGGACCGACATTCAACCGAGGTTGAACTGTGGTAATGTCATAATTACCTTATTAATTAATTAAATACAAATATTGATATTGATATTATATTTATAAAATTATATATATGGGGAAAATTAAATGATTTTGAAGCATATTTTAAAGAAATTTAATAAAAGTAAAATAATAAAGCATGAAAAAATACTTTAAAAATTATAATTAATTTTTGAAGTATAAAAGTATGAATATATTTATATACTCCCTTTTAGAGATGGCTAATTAAAATATATAATATAATAAAATATTATGAATATTAGTTATAATATAAAATAAAAGTAGTAATGAAAGTTTATTTAATTTATTGGTATGAATTCTGTTAAGTTTACTTTAAGTATATTTAGTTTTCACTTAGAGCATCAACACTCCAGTATAGCCTAGTGGTAAGACTCTAAAGCTAACCCAATTCAGCCGAAGTTCTAATCCCAGTAACTGCACTTTAATAATTATTTCTAATTTATCAAGTAAGGTTGGACCATGATTGAACCCATACCGGTTCTACCTGAACCAGACAGTCTAACCGTGGGTCAAGCGGTTCACAGGATTTGTTTGAAATCCGGTTCTGCTTGCTTAAAAAACCGGATTTCAATCTGGTTTTCGGTTAACCCGGTCGAACCGGTCGGTCCGGTCCAGGTTTGACAACCTTGGTTTAAATATATATTGCATATGTGAAGTTGGAGATAAATATGATTTCTAAATTTATAAGCACCCTCTTCTTAGGTGGCATTGCATGTGATGTGGACTTTGAAGAAGAGAGCAAGTGAATTCAAACCTTATGGTGAACTAGAGATTCTAGATTCGATCCCAATGAATGTGCCAAAAAAACACGTGATAGCCAGGATTGTTTAGGAATTGAAGGACTAGATAAGGTACTATTCATGTATGTGTGCTATCACGGAATATGTTAATACCTTGAACATGTAATTCAGGGTGTTCATATAAACACCCAGCAATTTAACATAATTATTTTTGTTGGGTTAAAATGAATTGACCCCTTGCAAATTAATTAATTAGTCAAATTACATGCAATAGCATGGTAGCACAGACAAATCACCAAATAACTAAATGCAACGAAAATTAAATTTGACACAGTTGATTTGTTTACAAATGGGGAAAACCATCGAGGCAAAACCCCACCGGGTGAATTTAAGGTCACCACTCCCAAGAATCCACTGTTATCAATCACAAGCGGTTACAAGTATAAGGAATCCTATCAAATCCTTTGGCCTATCCCGAAATACCACCTATAGTTGAACGTTTACCCCAATACCCAATTGGACTTGTATTGTAGCGGCAATCTCTCTGTTCAATGCACGAATCTCAGTACGTAACTAACCAATGATGCACGGATCTCAGTACGTGACTAACTCACCAACTTGAAGAAGATTGTTGGCTGCAAAATTCTTCAGTTCATCAACAATGAAGTTTAGGAAGTTCTTTAGTCACAAAACCGTTGGCGTAAAGACATAGTAACTTCTTCAGAGAGAATAATGAACTAGGCCACTTTTTGCATTAGGTCACACAATGCATGCGTGACGGCCTTTAAAATAATCCTTATATATGTCTAGGGTTGAGAGAAAAGAAACCCTACACAAATACATAGGAATATGCGTGTAATCAGATCTGAAAAATTTGATTTCATAATTCTCGACAGATACAACTTGTGTCGAGTTTGTGTCGAGCTTCAACATTAAATCTCAATAAAAAGGATTCTATCGAGACTTTTGTCAAGCTTTAATGAACAGCACTTCCTTCACTTGTTTCTTGGTCAGACTTGCATGGGTTTAATACTTAACTTGAACACTTGTTTCTTGAAGTATTAAATCCATTCTAGATCTACCCAATTACAAGTAAAGTACGTTTTGTCAAAGGATTAGCCAATTACATAAATATGTCCCTAACAATTTTTAAACTAAATGTTTTGTCTACCCAAATATATATATATATATATATATATATATATATATATTTGTTGAACACCACATTTACTTGAGAATTTCAAGAAATTTGGTTCAATAAAATTAATCTTGGTCCCCCAAACATAATTCTTAGCCCGTTAAACAAAAATATAAAATAAAAGTCCAAAAAACAACAATAAAAATTAGAGAAATTCTATGAACAAAACAAAACCATTGATTTTAGTTGTAATTGATCTCAATCTAATATTTTATTATTTTTGTGAGAGGAAACTTAGTCTCAGACCCCAAGAAGGAATTGACCTCTTTGGAAATGGCTTTGAGCCTTAGTGCTCAAGGTTTTGCTCAATCCCACATCGGGGAGAGACGCCTCCCACCCATGCCTTATAAGCTTGAGCTTGAGACTTGAGTGTACCACTACACACAGTGGTACACTCAAGTCTCAGGCTCAGGCTTATAAGGCATGGGTGGGAGGCGTCTCTCCCCGATGTGGGATTGAGCAAAATCTTGAGCACTAAGGCTCAAAGCCATTTCCGAAGAGGTCAATTCCTTCTTGGGGTCTAAGACTAAGTTTCCTCACACAATTTTATTTTTGACATATGAATGACTGATATCTCATCTATTGTGACAATTTGTTGTGTCGCCAACACAACTCTAAAAATTAGCTCAAATAACAGCAAAAAAATAGCCAAAAAACAACAAGATTTAGGCCAAACAAAAAAGAAGGAACAAAATTTTCAAAAAAAATCCCATTAAAAAATAAAACCCCAAATTATTCATATTCATATATAACTAGTTCAACCCATTACATAAAATAATCTCAATTTATTACTTTCATCTCAGCATTCCCATTTCTCTCTTTATTTCTCATCAATCCCTCTTTGCATTTTCATTTTTTTAGTAAAAGAATATTACAAAACTTCATGTATTTTGCTCTTTTTTTGTGGTGATGATGATATATTCAAGTTATTTTCTTATTAAGTTTTGTATAATTTAAGTTTATTAATGACTACCTATGAAAATTCCTAGATTCAATATTGGTTAATTAAATTGGAATAAATCATGTCCATGAAAGTGGACGATAAAAGGCATGAAAGTAACTGGAAAATACGATCCCTTTATTTTGATGGAAAATCATGTGTGAAGATAGTTTTATATGTTTTCCAATATTTGGTAGCATTAGAAAAATTGGTTCAAAGAAAAACTATTTTTTGTCAATAGAAAAATTACAGCTTATTTTTAAATATTGTTTTTTACAAATTTGTTTTGGAAAACAAATCTATCTCACAACAAGCTAAATAAATTAACTTTTCCAACTCATTTAAGGTTGTTCTCAAACATAAGAAAATGAAATAGTTTTAAATTTTAAAGAATAATCTTTTTTGGAAAATGACTTATTTTTGAAAATGGCCATTTTAACAATGCCTTCATATTGTAGATGATTTCTCTTAAGATGCTAATTAAATAATATTAAGAATTGAATGGATGAAGTTCTTTTTCTGATTCTTTATTGTTAGCAACAATATCACTAGGCTGCATTTCTATTCTAGGTTTTCTTGACGAAGTACTATAGGAGCCGGAGGTTGGATGACTCGGTGTTCGTGCTTGATTTTGTGGAGATTTATATTATTGATTCCAAAACAAAATAATTTACCAGAGCTAAATTTTTAGTGAGGATATTTGTTTGTGAATATTAGTTTTAAAACTGCAATGACTATTCTTCTTATGCTTCTTGTGGATGTGGAATGGCTATTTGCTTCTTTAACTTTAACTCTGGAGATTTATGTAATAGCCATCAATCGAAGCTATTTATGTAATTTACTTTTTATTTAGTAATTGAATAATTCATATTGAGAATAGGGATATCTGAGATTAGAATTCTAATGTGCAACATTCATTCAGAAAAAAAATTACAATATTACGTTTTCATGTTAAACTATAATGAAACGATGATTGAAGTAATTAAACAAAAATTAAATAATAATTCATACTCAATAGTTTTTCCGTGTATCGCACGAGTTAACGACTAGTACTTTAATATAATAAACTTGCACGCTATATACTCTCTCTACTTCAAGTGGCTCAATAAATGTATGTACTAAGATAAATAATTTAGATTTTCAAGTGACTCATTAATTATTATTATTATTTAAATAATACTTATAATTTTTTTCATACAATAGTTAAATAATATGTGCATCACACAGACATACAATTGGTTTGTTACAAATTTTTATATGTTTAATTGATTTATCAATTTTTTAACATTGCTCTATTTCTTATACATATTAATTTTTGTGTAATGTTTAGTTAATGCCACCAATTTTCTCGATTTAAATTTAATAAATATTAGTCATAGACCCAAACAATGGGTGGGACAGTTATAACAAAGTCATTAACATAAAGAGCTTGGTTCTTGCAACCTTGTTTTGTTATACTAACTATTTCGAGTACTTGTATGAAAAATATACATGATCATTCTTGTTAGTGAAAAAAAAGGACAATATATTTATACATAAAGGAATTTTTGTAATACTATGTTGAATAATTTATACATTGCCAGATGAGCTTCACATGTCAATAGGAAAAAAACTTTCATGTGCTCAAGTGAATCATTTAAATGCTTAAAAAGAATCATAGTTATTGAATCTCTAAATTTCTATCTGACTTAGAAATTGATCTTTAAATTTAAATTATATTATATCAAAACCCTAAAATTTTGTAATTCACTCAAAAAATAAAATACTAATATATATATATATATAAAATAATAGGTGAAACTGAGAGAAACTCAAATTAGAATTTCAAATTAGAGTTATAATTTTGCGCCACGTGTCTAGATTTATATAGAGACCACACCATAATTATCCTTCCAAGTGTCTATTATGAATAAATCACTTATGGATTTGTCTTGGAAGAGCAGATAAGGATGGTGAACAAAATAAGATAACATTTACTCTCCTACAATCTCAATACAATATTTTGAATCTCAATACAATGTTTATGACTCAATGACCTTGACGTTTAGGCAGTCTGCACTTGGTCGTCTTCTCAACTCCTAAAACCCCCCATTAATTCTTGGCTTTGCTTTTATAAACAAGCGAATGCAGTGGTAGATTCAAGCCAAATTTACTCCTCTATTGAAGAAAACTCAAATGTCTCTAGAGATG
>JARYZH020001142.1:0-39441 GCA_030021035.2 Notholithocarpus densiflorus | reverse complement strand
TACGCCCTCAATGCTATACCCTCAATACAAAATTCTCCTGATTTATTACTACAAATACCCACCCAACCTCAAATACAAAATTCTATTTCCTGATTCATTACAACGGGCAGAGAGAAAATCCTCTCTAGCCTCTCTCATTTCTCTCCCTTTTCTTTCATCACCAACCCAGAGAGAGAAACCCAAAAATCCCACCAAAACACACACAAGAAAACCCAGAAAAATTCAAAAAAGTGCAGAGATTCAGTTATAAGGGAAGACAGCAACACAATCAGAACAAAGAACTTCAATAAGTTTCTTCTATCCCTATCTCATTCTTTTTCCCCAATTTTATTTTTGTTTAGATTCCAATTTTCTCTACATTTTCTTTGCAGCCAAACATCAACCGGAGCAATCACAAAAGGGAAGCAACAACACAGCCAGAAGCGGAGAGCAAGGATAGAGAAATATATCAACCAAAAATCACAAAAACGAAAGGTAAATCCGAAAACCTCTGTTTCATCTCTGTGTATACACTCTCTGATACATGCTCACAAAGCCTCACAAACACAGAGCGCATAGTACCTTACCCTCTGTCATACCTGTGTTGTTCACGCGCTCACGCGCCACCACATGTGATCTCACGCGCCACCACGGCCTCGGTTCTTGGTAGATCCGTGAAGCCTTTAACCTCCACAACACCGATTCATGTTCCATGCGCCGTTTGGGGCTCTCCTAGGTAGTAGATCGAGAGGTTGAGTTCTAGGTTTTAGAGAGAGAGAGAGATCGGATAAATATGAAGTGTTTGGCTCGGGTTTAGAGAGAGAAAGGATGAGAGGTTGGGAACCACCATCGTGGTGGTGGCGGCTGGGCTTCACGACGGAGCTAGGAGGCTGTGCCTCGTTGAGATCGAAGTGAGGGTGAGACCGATCCAGAGCGAGAGAGGTTATAGGTTTCGATTTTAGAGAGAATTTGAGGTTGAGATGTGAAACCACCGTAGTGATGGTGCTGGTGATCGGAGTGATGAGTTTTAGGTACTGGCCATGGAGGCTCGTGTGTGAGAGAGAGTGAAGGCTCTGGAAATTCAAGATACACAGGTAAACGGTAGGTTAGGGAAAGATATTTGAAGCGGGTCAGCCAGACCCGTTTAGCTGGGTCCGAACCGGTTCCCTAAGTAAGATTTGGGCCAGATGAGGGCCCTAGGCCCAATCCGAGGATAATATGGGTTCAGACCTCTGAAATCTAACCCATTCCGAAACTCACTCCAGGCTTAGTCTCTCAATTCACTAGTTCAAGCCCATCAGCTTTTAGAGCCTAGCCCAGATCCGAAACATACACTTAGCCTAGGTCCACCTTTAAAATTAACCCATCTCACTTTTTAATTAGTTTTAGCCCACATATTAATTAAAAAGGGTCCATGGCTTGCTTTTTCATAATAATTCAAATGCCATCATATTTGCCATGTTCCCATTATGTCATGGAACTTTGTCATATTTGCATATTGGTCCGTAACTTAGTTATATTTGCATTTTGTTCAACAAACTTGTCATATATTTATATTTACCTAAAACTTTCCCAAAATCATATTTTGACCCATATTTTTCCCCAAAATTCCCAAAATTTCATTTTTCCCCAAATCTTTCTAAAATTTTGCAAGAAAGCCTTCCTACTTTTCAAAATCCTTTTGTGCGAGTCTAATGCCTTGTATGTGCGATGCCTTTAATATGTTTATGCCCATACCCTTGTATGTGGTTGATATAATGCTTTCATTTGCTTTGCTTCACTCCTTCTTTTGTTTGATGCTTGTTTGTTTGCATGTGATGGATGGAGCACACATCGGGCTTTAGAGAAGCAAATGAAAAGATATAGATCTATAGACCCTGGGTTTAGCCCCTTCAAGAGGTACACTTTTTCCTTAGACTTTCTTCTAGAACCCTGTCTAGCTACTTTCCTAGATTAGGTTTTCATTTCTTGCACTATGCTTTGGGCCATACCTTTTGGGTGTGGATATGTCTACATTTTTTTATCTTGCTTTGGGGCACACCTTTTAGGTGTGGACATGTCTACATTCCTACTTTGCATGATGAAAATATATTGTGCATGCAATATGTTTCAAAGGTTTCTCATGCACTTCGGATGATGGACATCCGCGATTATGTGTCAACCCCTCCCTAACCATGGATGCATCTTGTCCTTAGAGTGTGGGTATGCATTCAAGGCTTATAATGTAGATACATATTCATGCTTTATGGGGTGCATTATCTACCACATGTGTAATTGACCCTATTCATGTAAGTTAGTGACATGTAGTTTCGTTGTGTATACAAACACTCCACGTGTTCGGTACTTAGATGCAACTCGGCAGAATTCAAATCTACTCCAAATCCAGAGATTCTGTACATCTAATGTGCAGAATTTCCCGTTGAATTTACGCAATTACGTACATTCAACGTATCCACAGAATTCAAATTTTCTGCAAATCCAGATAATCCGTACATTTAATGTACATAATTTCTCGTAGAATTTATGCAATTCTTTATAATCAACGTATCCGCAAAATTCAAATTTTCTACAAATCCAGACAATTAGTACACCTAATTTACAAAATTTCCTATTGAATTTACGTAATTTAGGATATTCAAATTTTTTGCAAATCCAGACAATTCGTACATCTAGTGTACACAATTTCCCATTGAATTTACACAATTCTGTATATTCAAATTTCCTACAAATCTAGAAAATCTGTATATCTAATGTACAAAATTTTTCGTTGAATGTACGCAATTCTGTACATTTAACGTATCTGCAAAATTCAAATTTTTTGCAAATACAGACAATCTGTACATCTACTATACACAATTTCCCGATGAATTTGCACAATTCTGTATATTCAACGTATCCGCAGAATTCAAAATTTCTGCAAATCCAGAAAATACGTACATCTAATGTACACAATTTCTCGTTGAATTTACGCAATTCAGGATGCTCAAATTTTCTACAAATCCAGACACTCTGTACATCTAATGTACACAATTTCTTATTGGATTTACATAATTCTGTACATTCAATGTATCCGTAGAATTCAAATTTTCAACAAATCCAGATAATCCATATATATAATGTATAAATTTCCCGTTAAATTTACTCAATTTTGGATTAACAAATTTTCTGCAAATCCAAACAATTCATACATCTAATATACACAATTTCCTGTTGGATTTACGGAATTCTATACATTCAAAGTATCCGCAGAATACAAATTTTCTGCAAATCTAGACAATCCGTACATATATTGCACACAATTTTCCATTGAATTTACGCAATTCTGGATATTTAAAATTTATGCAAATCCAAACAATTTGTACATCTAATTTACACAATTTCCCTTTGGATTTACGCAATTTTGTACATTCAACGTATCCGCAAAGTTTAGTCTTTCTGTGAATCCAGAAAATCTGTACATATAATGTACAAAATTTCCCCTAGGATTTACACAATTCAGGATTTTCAAATTTTCTACAAATCTAGACAATCCGTACATCTAATGTACACGATTGCCGATTCGATTTACGCAATTTTGTACATTCAACGTATCCGCAAAGTTCAGTTTTTCTGTAAATCCAGACAATCCGTACAAATAATATACAAAATTTCCCCTAGAATTTACACAATTTAGGATATTCAAATTTTCTGCAAATCTAGACAATCCGTACATTTAATGTACACAATTGCCCGTTGGATTTATGCAATTCTGTACATTCAACGTATCTGCAGAGTTCAGTTTTTCAATAAATCCAGACAATCTGTGCATATAATTTATACAATTTCCTGTTGAATTTATGCAATTCTATACATTCAACATATCTGCAGATTTCAGTCTTTCTGTGAATCCAAAAAATCTGTACATATAATGTACAAAATTTCTCCTAGGATTTACACAATTCAGGATGTTCAAATTTTCTACAAATCCAAACAATCCATACATCTAATGTACACGATTGCCGGTTGGATTTACGCAATTCTGTACATTCAACGTATCCGCAAAGTTCAGTTTTTCTGTAAATCCAGACAATCCGTACAAATAATGTACAAAATTTCCCCTAGAATTTAAGCAATTTAGGATATTCAAATTTTCTGCAAATCCATACAATTCGTACATCTAATGTACACAATTGCCCATTGGATTTATGCAATTCTATACATTCAACGTATTTGCAGAGTTTAGTTTTTCAGTAAATCCAGACAATCCGTACATATAATGTACACAATTTCACGTTGAATTTACGAAATTCTGGATATTCAAATTATCTACAAATCTAGAGAATTCGTACATCTAATGTACACAATTGTCTATTGGATTTACGCAATTCTGTACATTCAACATATCCGCAGAGTTTAGTTTTTTTGTAAATCCACACAATCCGTACATAGTACTCAATTTCCTGTTGAATTTACGCAATTCTGGATATTCAATCTTTTTGCAAATCCAGACAATCCGTACATCTAATGTACACAATTTTTTGTTGAATTTACGCAAAACTGGATATTCAATTTTTCTGCAAATCCAGACAATCGATAGACATAATGTACACAATTTCACGTTGAATTTACGCAATTCTGGATACTCAATCTTTCTGCAAATCCAGACAATTCGTACATATAATGTACACAATTTTCCGTAGAATTTACGCAATTTTGGATATTCAATTTTTTTGCAAATCCTGACAATAAGTACATATAATATACACAATTTCCCGTTGAATTTACGCAATTTTGGATATACAAATTTTTTGTAAATCCAGACAATCCAAACATCTAATGTACACAATTTTCCGTTGAATTTACGCATTCTGGATATTTAATTTTTCTAAAAATCCAAACAATCTGTACATATAATGTACATAATTTCCCATTGAATTTACACAATTCTGGATATACAAATTTTCTACAAATCCAGACAATCCGTACATCGAATGTACACAATTTCTCATTGAATTTACGCAATTCTGGGTATTCAAATTTTCTGCATATCCAGACAATCTGTACATATAATGTATACAATTTCACGTTGAATTTATGCAATTCCGTACATTCAACATATCTATAGAGTTCATATTTTCTGTAAATCCAAACAATCCGTACATATAATGTATACAATTTCTCGTTGAATTTAAACAATTTAGGATATTAAAATTTTCTTCAAATCTAGACAATATGTACATCTATTGTACACACTTTCCCGTTGGATTTACCCAATTCTGTGCATTCCCTTTGGATTTAAATAATTTCCCGTTGAATTTACGCAATTCTGGATATTCAATTTTTTTGCAAATATAGATAATCCGTACAACTAATGTACACAATTTCCCTTCGGATTTACGCAATTCTGGATATTCAATTTTTCTGCAAATCTAGACAATCAGTACATATAATGTACACAATTTCCCGTTGAATTTACTCAATTTTGGATATTCAATTTTTCTGCAAATCCAGACAATTCGTACATATAATATACACAATTTTCCGAAAAATTTACGCAATTTTGGATATTCAATTTTTTTGCAAATCCTAACAATAAATACATATAATGTACACAATTTCCCGTTAAATTTACGCAATTTTGGATATACAAATTTTTTGTAAATCCAAACAATCCGTACATCTAATGTACACAATTTCCCGTTGAATTTACGCAATTTTGGATATTCAATATTTCTGCAAATCCAAACAATCCGTACATATAATGTTCACAATATCACGTTGAATTTACGTAATTCGGGATATTCAATCTTTCTGCAAATCCAAACAATCTGTACATCTAATGTACACTATTTTCCATTGGATTTACGCAATTCTGTACATTCCACGTATCAGCAGAATTCAAATTCTCTATAATAGTTCGTACATATATTGTACACAATTTCTCGAAGAACTTACACAATTCGAGATATTCAATTTTTCGATAATCAAGACAATCAGTACATATAATGTACATAATTTCTCGTTGAATTTACATAATTCTGGACAATCAATTTTTCCAGCAGATCCAAATATTCCGTACATCTAAAGTACACAATTGCCCATTGGATTTACAGAATTCTGTACAATCAACATATCTGCAGAAGTCAAATATTCTGCAACACCAGACAATCCGTACATATAATGTCCACAATTTCCTAATGAACTTATGCAATTTTGGACATTCAATTTTTCTACAAATCCAGACAATTCGTACATCTAATGTACACAATTTCGATTGAATTTACGCAACTCTGTACATTCAACGTTTCTGCAGAGTTCAGTTTTTCTATAAATCTAGACAATCCGTACAATGTACACAATTTCCCATTGAATTTACGTAGTTCTGAATATTCAAATTTTCTGCCAATACAGACAATCCATACATATAACGTACACAATTTCTCGTTGAATTTATGCAATTTTGGGTATTTAATTTTTCTGCAAATCCAGACAATCAGTACATGTAATGTACATTATTTCCCGTTGAATTTACACAATTCTGGAAATACAAATTTTCTACAAATCTAGACAATCCGTACATCTAATATACATAATTTCTCGTTGAATTTATGCAATTCTGGGTATTCAAATTTTCTGCATATCCAGACAATTCGTACATATAACGTACACAATTTCATGTTGAATTTACGCAATTTCGTACATTCAACGTATCTGCAGAGTTCAGATTTTCTATAAATCCAAACTATCGGTACATATAATGTATTCAATTTCCCGTTGAATTTACGCAATTCGGGATATTCAAATTTTCTTCGCATCCAGACAATCCGTACAACTAATGTACACAATTTCCAGTAGGATTAACGCAATTTTGTGCATTCAACGTGTCCGCAAAGTTCAGTTTTTTTGTAAATCCAGAAAATCCGTACATATAACGTGTACGATTTCCTGTCGAATTTACACAATTTTGGATATTCAATCTTTCTGCATATCCAGACAATTCGTACATCTAATGTACATAATTTCCCGTTGAATTTACGCAATTCTGGATATTCTATTTTTTTACTAATCCAAACAGTCCGTACATATAAAGTAAGCAATTTCCCATAGAATTTACGCAATTCTAGATATTCAATTTTCTTGCAAATCGTCACAATCCGTACATATGAAGTACACAATTTCTCGTGGAATTTACGAAATTCTGGATTTTCAATTTTTCTGCAAATCCAAACAATTCGTACATCTAATGTACACAATTTCTCGTTGAATTTACGCAATTCTGGATATTTAATTTTTCTAAAAATCCAGACAATCCGTACATATAATGTAAATAATTTTCCTTTGAATTTACGCAATTCAGGATATACAAATTTTTGGCAAATCCAGACAATCCGTACATCTAATGTACACAATTTCACATTGAATTTACGCAATTCTAGGTATTCAAATTTTTTGCACATCCAGACGATCCGTACATATAATGTACACCATTTCACATTGAATTTATGCAATTCCGTCCATTCAACGTATCTGCAGAGTTCAGATTTTCTGTAAATCCAAACAATCCATACACATAATGTATACAATTTCCCGTTGAATTTAAGCAATTCAAGATATTCAAATTTTCTTCGAATCCAGACAATCCGTACATCTAATTTGCACAATTTCATGTTGGATTTACGCAATTCTGTGCATTCAACGTGTTCACAGAGTTCAGTTTTTCTGTAAATCTGGACAATCTGTACATATAATGTACATAATTTTCTATTGAATTTACGCAGTTCTGGATATTCAATTTTTCTGCAAATCCAGACAATCTGTACATCTAATATACAAAATTTCCCTTCGAATTTACGCAATTCTGGATATTCAATTTTGCTGCAAATCCAGACAATCTGTACATATAATGTCCACAATTTCCTGTTGAATTTACACAATTTTTGATATTCAACTTTTCTACAAATCCAGACAATTCATACATCTAATGTACACAATTTTCGTTGGATTTACGCAACTCTATACATTCAACATTTCTGCAGAGTTTAGTTTTTCTGTAAATCCAGACAATCCGTACATATAATGTACACAATTTCTCATTGAATTTACGTAGTTTTGGATATTCAACCTTTCTAACGTACCCAATTTCTCGTTGAATTTACTCAATTCTGGATATTTAATTTTTCTGCAAATCTAGAAAATCCGTACATATAATGTATATTATTTCCCATTGAATTTACTCAATTCTGGATATACAAATTTTCTGCAAATCCAGACAATCCGTACATCTAATGTACACAATTTCTCGTTGAATTTACGCAATTCTAGGTATTCAAATTTTCTGCATATCTAGACAATCCGTACATATAATGTACACAATTTCATGTTGAATTTACGCAATTTCGTAAATTCAACGTATCTAACGAATCCAGACAATCCGTACAACAATTGTACACAATTTCCCGATAGATTTACGCAATTTTGTGCATTCAACGTGTCCGCAAAGTTCGGATTTTCTGTAAATCCAGACAATCCGTACATATAATGTATACAATTTCCCGTCGAATTTACGCAATTTTGGATATTCAATCTTTTGCAAATCCAGAAAATTCATACATATAATGTACACAATTTCACGTTGAATTTATGCAATTTCGTACATTCAACATATCTGCAGAGTTCAGATTTTCTGTAAATCCAAACAATCCGTACATATAATGTATACAATTTCCCATTGAATTTAAGCAATTCAAAATATTCAAATTTTCTTCGAATCCAGACAATCCGTACATTTAATTTACACAATTTCCCATTGGATTTACGCAATTCTGTGCATTCAACGTGTTTGCAGAGTTCAGTTTTTCTTTAAATGCAGACAATCTACACATATAATGTACACAATTTCCCGTTGAATTACGCAATTCTGGATATTCAATTTTTCTGTAAATCCAGACAATCCGTACATCTAATGTACATAATTTCCTTTCAAATTTATGCAATTATGGACATTCAATATTTTTGCAAATTCAGATAATCCGTACATATAATGTACAAAATTTTCCGTTCAATTTATGCAATTTTGGATATACAAATTTTCTGCAAATCCAGACAATGCGTACATATAATGTACACAATTTCACGTTGAATTTACGTAATTCTGGATATTTAATCTTTCTGCAAATCCAGACAATCCGTACATCTAATGTACACTATTTTCCATTGGATTTACGCAATTTTGTACATTCCACGTATCCGCAGAATTCAGATTCTCTATAAATCCTGATAGTTCGTACATATAATGTACACAATTTCTCGTAGAACTTACGCAATTCGGGATATTCAATTTTTCGAAAATCATGACAATTCGTATGTATAATATATACAATTTTTCATTGAATTTACGCAATTATGGACCTTCAATTTTTCCAGCAAATCCGGACATTCCATACATCTAACGTACAAAATTGCCCTTTGGATTTACGAAATTCTGTAAAATCAACGTATCCGTAGAAGTCTTTCTGCAACTCCAGACAATCCGTATATATAATGTCCACAATTTCCTGTTGAACTTACGCAATTTTGGATATTTAATTTTTTTACAAATCCAGATAATTCGTACATCTAATGTACACAATTTCCATTGGATTTATGCAATTCTGTACATTCAACGTTTTTGCAGAGATCAGTTTTTCTGTAAATCCAGACAATCCGTTCATATAATGTTCACAATTTTCCATCGAATTTACGTAGTTCTGGATATTCAACTTTTCTGCAAATCCAGACAATACGTACATCTAACGTACACAATTTCTCGTTGAATTTACGCAATTTTGGATATTTAATTTTTCTGCAAATCTAGACAATTCGTACATATAACGTACATTATTTCCCGTTAAATTTACACAATTCTAGATATACAAATTTTCTGCAAGTCCAGACAATCCGTACATCTAATGTACACAATTTCATGTTGAATTTACGCAATTTCATACATTCAACGTATCTGTAGTGTTCAGATTTTTTGTAAATCCAAACTATTGGTACATATAATGTATTCAATTTCCCGTTGAATTTACACAATTCAGGATATTCAAATTTTCTTTGAATCCAAACAATCCGTACAACTAATGTACATAATTTCCCGTTAGATTTACGCAATTCTGTGCATTCAACATGTCCGCAGAGTTCAATTTTTTTGCAAATCCAGACAATCCGTACATATAATGTATACAATTTCCCGTCAAATTTACGCAATTTTGGATATTCAATCTTTCTACAAATCCAGACAATCTTTACATCTAATGCACACAATTTCCCATTGGATTTATGCTATTCTTGATATTCAATTTTCTACAAATCCAAACAGTCCGTACATATAAAATACACAATTTTTCGTAGAATTTACGCAATTCTGGTTATTCAATTCTTCCGCAAATCCAGACAATCCGTACATATAATGTACACAATTTTTCCCATTAAATTTACGAAATTCTGGATTTTCAATTTTTCTCCAATCTAGACAATCCATACATCTAATGTACACAATTCCCCGTTGAATTTATGCAATTCTAGGTATTTAATTTTTCTACAAATCTAGACAATTCGTACATATAATGTATACAATTTCCTGTTATATTTAAGCAATTCTATTAAAATTTTCTTCAAATCTAGACAATTCGTACATGTAAGGTACACAATTTTTCGTTGGATTTATGCAATTCTGTGCATTCAACATGTCCGCAGAGTTCACATTTTTTGTAAATCCAAACATTCCGTACATATAATGTACACAATTTCCCATTGAATTTACACAATTCTGGATATTCAATGTTTCTGCAACTCCAGATAATCCGTACATATAATGTACACAATTTCTCGTTGAATCTACGCAATTCTGGATATTCCATTTTTTTGCAAATCTAGACAATCCACGCATATAATGTATACAATTTCCCGTCGGATTTACGCAATTCTGGATATTCCATTTTTCTGCAAATCTAGACGATTCATACATATAATGTGCACAATTTCCTGTAGAATTTTTCGCAATTTTGGATATTCAATTTTTTTGCAAATCTTGACAATCAGTACATATAATGTACCCAAATTCCCATTAAATTTATGCAATTCTGGATATTCAAATTATCTGTAAATCCAGACAATCCGTACATCTAATGTACATAATTTCCCGTTAGATTTACGCAATTTTGGATAATTATTTTTTTAGCAGATCCAGACAAACATAAATATAATGTACAAAATTTTCTGTTGAATTTACGCAATTCTGGATATACAAATTTTCTGCAAGTCTAGACAATGCGTACATCTAATGTACACTATTTCCCGTCGGCTTTATGCAATTCTGGATATTCAATTTTTCTGCAAATCCAGACAATCCGTACATATAATGTACACAATTTCCCATTGAATTTTCGCAATTCTGGATATTCAATTTTTCTGCAAATCCAGACAACCCGTACATCTTATGTACACAATTTCCCGTTGAATTTAATCAATTCTGGATATTTAATTTTTCTGCAAATTCGGACAAACAGTACATATAATGTACATAATTTCCTGTTGAATTTACGCAATTCTGGATATACAAATTTTCTGCAAATCCAAACAATGCGTACATCTAATGTACACTATTTCCCGTCGGATTTACGCAATTCTGGATATTCAATTTTTCTGCAAATCCAAACAATCCGTACATATAATGTACACAATTTCACGTTGAATTTACGCAATTTTAGATATTCAATCTTTCTGCAAATCCAGACAATCCATATATCTAATGTACACAATTTCTCGTCGGATTTACGCAATTCTGGATATTCAACTTTTCTGCAAATCTAGACAATCAGTACATATAATGTACACAATTTACCATTAAATTTATGTAATTTTGGATATTCAAATTGTCTGTAAATCCAGACAATCCGTCCATCTAATGTACATAATTTCCAATTCGATTTATGCAATTCTGGTTATTTAATTTTTCTACAAATTCAGACAAACGTACTTATAATGTGCAAAATTTCCCATTGAAGTTTCGCAATTCTGGATATTCAATTTTTCTGCAAATTCAGACAATCCGAATATATTGTGTACAAAATTTTTCGTTGAATTTACGCAATTCTGCATATTTAAATTGTCTGCAAATCCAGACCGTCCGTACATCTAGTGTACACAATTTCCCATTAGATTAACGCAATTCTGTACATTCAACGTATCCGCAGAATTCAAATTCTCTATAAATCCAAACAATCCATACATGTAATGTACACAATTTCCTGTTGAATTTACACAATTTCGAATATTCAATTTTTCTGCAAATCCAGACAATTCGTACATTTATTGTTCACAATTTCCAGTTGTATTTACAAAATTCTGTACATTCAACGTATCCGCGGAATTCAGATTTTTTGCAAATCTAGACAATCCGTGCATATAATGTCCACAATTTCCAATTGAATTTACTCAATTCAGGATATTCAATCTTTCTGCAAATCCAAACAATTCGTACATCTTATGTACACAATTTCTCGTTGGATTTATGCCATTCTATACAATCAATGTATTCGCAAAATTTAGATTCTCTGAAAAGCTAAACAGTCTGTACATATAATGTACACAATTTCCCGATGAATATACGCAATTCTGGATGTTTAATTCTTCAACAAATCCAGACAGTCCGTACATGTAATGTACATAATTTCCTATTGGATTTACTTAATTCTGTAAATTCAACGTATTCGCAGAATTCAGATTCCTTGCAAATCTAGGCAATCCGTACATATAATGTACATAATTTCCCGTTGAATTTTCGCAATTTTGCATATTTAATTTTTCTACAATTCAAGACAATCCGGACATCTAATGTACACAATTTTCCATTGGATTTCTGCAATTCTATACATTCTACATATCCACAGAACTCATATTAAGTCAGATTTCCTGCAACTCCAGACATTCCGTACATATAGAGGCAGTTTGGATCCACGTCTGAGTCTGCGTTTTCACGTTTTCAGTTTTTTTTTTTTTTTTTTTTCCTTGGACGCGCTTCTGGTACTGTTCACTGTCCATGAACAGTAATTTTAGGCTTATGAACAGTAAAAAATAGAGTAAACAGTAACTTTTTACACATTAAAAAATTATTTTGCTACAGTGTTTTCAGTTTTCAGTTTCAGCAAAAATAAGTTGTATCCAAACGGACCCATAATGTCCACAATTTCCTGTTGAACTTACGCAATTTTGGATATTCAATTTTTCTACAAGTCTAGACAATCCGTACATCTAAAGTACACAATTTCCTTTGGATTTACGCAACTCTGTACATTCAACCTATCCGCAGAGTTCAGTTTTTCTGTAAATCCAGACAATCCATACATTAAATGTACACTATTTCCCATTGAATTTACGTAGTTCTGGATATTCAACCCTTATGCAAATCCAAACAATCCGTACATCTAATGTAAATAATTTCCCATTAAATTCACGCAATTCTGGATATTTAATTTTTCTGCAAATCCAGACAATCCGTACATATAATGTACAGAATTTCCCGTTGAATTTACACAATTCTAGATCTACAAATTTTCTGCAAATCCAGACAATCCGTACATCTAATGTACACAATTTCTCGTTGAATTTACGCAATTCTGCATATTCAAATTTTCTACATATCCAGACGATCTGTACATATAATGTACACAATTTCATGTTGTTTTTATGCAATTCGCTACATTCAACGTATCTGTAGAGTTCAGATTTTCTGTAAATCGAAACATTCCGTACATATAATGTATACAATTTCGTGTTGAATTTACGCAATTCAACATATTCAAATTTTCTTCAAATCCAGATAATCCGTACGACAAATGTACGCAATTTCCCGTTGGATTTACACAATTCTGTACATTCAACGTGTCCGCAGAGTTTAGTTTTTCTGTAAATCCAGATAATTCGTACATATAATGTATACAATTTACCATCGAATTTACGCAATTTTCAATATTCAATCTTTCTGCAAATCCAGACAATCCGTACATCTAATGTACACAATTTCGCTTCGGATTTACGCAATTCTGGATATTCAATTTTTCTGCAAATCCAGACAGTCAGTACATTTAATTTACACAATTTCCCGTAGAATTTATGCAATTCTAGAAATTCAATTTTTTCGCAAATCCAGACAATCCGTACATATAATGTACACAGTTTCCCATTGAATTTACACAATTCTGGATATTCAATATTTCTGTAAATCTAGACAATTCGTACATCTAATGTACGCAATTCCTGTAAAATTTACGCAACTCTGGATATTTATTTTTTCTTCAAATCCAAACAATCAGTACATATAATGTAAATAATTTCTCGTTGAATTTACGCAATTCTAGATATACAAATTTTTTGCAAATCCAAACAATCTGTACATTTAATGTACACAATTTCTCATTGAATTTACACAATTCTGCAAATTTTTTTGCATATCCAAACAATCTGTACGTATAATGTACATAATTTCACGTTGAATTTATGCAATTCCGTACATTCAACATCTCTATAGAGTTCAGATTTTCATTGAATCCAAACAATCCGTACATATAATGTATACAATTTCCCATTGAATTTACGCAATTCAAGATATTCAAATTTTCTTCAAATCTAGATAATCCGTACATATAATGTACACAATTTCCTGTTGAATTTACGCAATTCTGGATATTCAATTTTTCTGCAAATTCAGACAATCCATATATGTAATTTACACAATTTCACATTAAATTTACGCAATTCTAGATATTCAATCTTTCTGCAAATCCAGACAATACGTACATCTAATGTACACAATTCCTCGTCAGATTTACGTAATTCTGGATATTTAATTTTTTTGCAAATCCAGACAATCCAATCATATAATGTTCACAATTTCCCGTAGAATTTACGCAATTCTGGATATTCAATTTTTCTGCAAATCTAAAAAATCCATACATATATTGTATACAATTTCTTGTTGAATTTACGCAATTCTAGAAATTAAAATTGTCTGTAAATCTAGACAAATCCATACATCTAATGTACAAAATTTCCCGTTGAATTTACGCAATTCTAGATATTCAATTTCTCTGCAAATCCAAATAGTCTGAACATATTTTGTATAGAATTTTCCATTGAATTTACGCAATTCTGGATATTTTAATTGTCTGCAAATCCAGCCACCCATACATCTAGTGTACACAATTTCCCATTAGATTTATGCAATTCTGTACATTCAACGTATCCGCAGAATTCAAATTCTCTATAAATCCAGACAATTCGTACATATAATGTACACAATTTCCTGTTGAATTTTCGCAATTCTGGATATTTAATTTTTCTACAAATCCGGACAATCCGTACATTTATTGTTCACAATTTCTTGTTGTATTTACAAAATTCTGTACCTTCAACATATCTACAGAATGCAGATTTTTTGCAAATCCAGACAATTCATACATATAATGTCCACAATTTCCCGTTGAATTTACGCAATTCCGGATATTCAATATTTCTGCATATCCAGACAATCCATACATCTAATGTACACAATTTCTCATTGGATTTACACCATTCTGTACAATCAACATACTCGCAGAATTCAGACTCTCTGCAAATCTAGACAGTCCACACGTATAATGAACACAATTTCCCGATGAATACTGAAAATTTTGGATATTTAATTCTTTAGCAAATCCAAACAGTCCGTACATATAATGTACATAATTTCCCGTTGGATTTACTTAATTTTGCACATTCAACGTATTCGCAGAATTCAAATTCTCTACAAATCCAGGCAATCCATACATATAATGTACACAATTTCCGGTTGAATTTTCGTAATTTCAGATATTCAATTTTTCTGCAATTCCAGATAATCCGTACATATAATGTAAACTATTTCCTGTTGAATTTACGCAATCCGAGATATTCAATTTTTCTGCAAATCCAGACAATCCGTACATATAATGTACAAAATTTCCCGTTGAATTTACTCAATTCTGGGTATTCAATTTTTCTTCAAATCCAGACAGTCCGTACATATTGTGTACAAAATTTTTCGTTGAATTTACACAATTCTAGAAATTTAAATGGTTTGCAAATCTAGCCATCCGTACATCAAGTTTACTCGATTTCCCAATAGATTTACGCAATTTTGTACATTCAGCGTATCCGCAAAATTCAAATTCTCTATAAATTCAAACAGTCAGTACATATAGTGTACATAATTTCCCGTTGGATTTACTTAATTCTGTACATTCAATTATTCTAGATATTCACTATTTCCCATTGTTACGCAATTCTGGATATTCAATTTTTCCGTAAATCCAGAAAATCCGTACATATAATGTACAAAATTTCCCGTTGAATTTACACAATTCTGAATATTCAATTATTCTACAAATCCAGACAGTCCATACATGTTGTGTACAGAAAATTCCGTTGAATTTACGCAATTCTGGATATTTAAATTGTCTGCAAATCCATCCATCTGTGGATCAAGTGTACTCAATTTCCCATTAGATTTACGCAATTCTGTACATTCAACGTATCCACAGAATTAAAATTCTCTATAAATCCAGACATTCCGTAAATATAATGTACACAATTTTCTGTTGAATTTACGCAATTCTGGATATTTAATTTTTCTGCAAATCCAAACATTTCGTACATTTATTATTCACAATTTCCCGTTGTATTTACAAAATTCTGTACAATCAACGTATCCGCTGAATGCAAATTTTCTGCAAATCGAGACAATCCGTACATATAATGTCCACAATTTCCAGTTGAATTTATGCAATTCTAGATATTCAATCTTTCTACAAATCCAGACAATCTGTACATCTAATGTACACAATTTCTTGTTCGATATACGCCATTCGGTACAATCAACGTATTCGCAAAATTCAGATTCTCTACAAATCTAGACAGTCAGTACATATAATGTACACAATTTCCCGATGAATATGCGCAATTTTGGATATTTAGTTCTTCAGCAAATCCAGACAGTCCGTACATATAATGTACATAATTTCCCGTTGGATATACTTAATTCTGTACATTCAACGTATTCGTAGAATTCAGATTCTCTGCAAATCCAGGCAACCCTACACATAATGTACACAATATCCAGTTGAATTTTCACAATTTCAGAAATTCACTTTTTCCGTAATTCCAGACATTCCGGACATCTAATGTACACAATTTCTCATTGGATTTACGCAATTCTATACATTCTACATATCCATAGAATTTAGATTCTCTGTAAATATAGATAGTCTGTACATATATTGTATGCAATTTCCCGTTAAATTTACGCAATACTGGATATTCAATTTTTTTGAAAATCAAGACAATCCGTACATCTAATGTACACAATTTTTCATTGCATTTACACAATTCGGTACCTTCAACGTATTCGAAGAATTCAAAATCTTTTTACATCCAAATAGTCCATACATATAATCTACGTAATTT
Source organism: Notholithocarpus densiflorus (assembly GCA_030021035.2). Lineage (NCBI taxonomy): Eukaryota > Viridiplantae > Streptophyta > Magnoliopsida > Fagales > Fagaceae > Notholithocarpus > Notholithocarpus densiflorus. Next base: position 21,963 of record JARYZH020001142.1, on the reverse strand, counting down.
CCTATTGAATTTACGCAATTCTAGATGCTACAAATACAGACAATCCGTACATATATTGTACACAATTTCTCGATGAATTTACGCAATTTCAGATATACAATTTTTTTGCAGATCTAGACAATCCGTACATCTTATGTACACAATTTCTAGATGAATTTACGCAATTCTGGCTATTCAAATTTTTTGCATATCCAGACAATCCGTACATAAAGTGTACACAATTTCACGTTGAATTTACGCAATTCCATACATTCAACGTATTTGCAAAGTTCAAATTTTCTGTAAATCCAAACACTCGGTACATATAATGTATACAATTTCCCGTTGAATTTACACAATTCAAGATATTCAAATTTTCTTCAAATCCAGACAATCCATACATCTAATGTACACAATTTCCCGTTGGATTTACACAATTCTGTGCATTCAACATGTCTGCAGAGTTCAGTTTTTCTGTAAATCCAGACAATCCGTACATATAATGTATACAATTTCCAGTCGAATTTACGCAATTCTGGATATTCAATTTTTTTGCAAATCCAGACAATCTGTACATCTAATGTACACAATTTCCCGTCGGATTTATGTAATTTTAGATATTCAATTTTTCTTCAAATCCAGATAGCCTGTACATATAATGTACACAATTTCTCGTAAAATTTATGCAATTCTGGATATTCAATTTTTCTACAAATCCAGACAATCCGTACATATAATGTACAAAATTTCCCGTTGAATTTATGAAATTCTGGATTTTTAATTTTTCTGCAAATCCAGATAATCCATACATCTAATGTATACAACTTCCCGTTGAATTTACGCAATTCCATACATTCAACGTATTTGCAAAGTTCAAATTTTCTGTAAATCCAAACACTCCATACATATAATCTATACAATTTCCTGTTGAATTTACACAATTCAAGATATTCAAATTTTCTTCAAATCCAGACAATCCATACATCTAATGTACACAATTTCCCGTTGGATTTACACAATTCTGTGCATTCAACATGTCTGCAGAGTTCAGTTTTTCTGTAAATCCAGACAATCCGTACATATAATGTATACAATTTCCAGTCGAATTTACGCAATTCTGGATATTCAATTTTTCTGCAAATCCAGACAATCTGTACATCTAATGTACACAATTTCCCGTCGGATTTACGTAATTTTAGATATTCAATTTTTCTTCAAATCCAGATAGCCTGTACATATAATGTACACAATTTCTCGTAAAATTTATGCAATTCTGGATATTCAATTTTTCTACAAATCTAGACAATCCATACATATATTGTACAAAATTTCCCGTTGAATTTATGAAATTCTGGATTTTCAATTTTTCTGCAAATCTAGATAATCCATACATCTAATGTACACAATTTCCCGTTAAATTTACGCAATTCTGTGCATTTAACGTGTCCGTAGAGTTCAGTTTTTTTGTAAATCTAGACAATCCGTACATATAATGTACACAAATTCCCATTGAATTAACGCAAATTTGAATATTCAATCATTCCGCAAATCCAGACAATCCGTACATATAACGTACACAATTTCCAATCAGATTTACGCAATTCTGGATATTCAATTTTTCTACAAATTTAGAAAATCCATACATATAATATACACAATTATTCGTAGAATTTACGCAATTCTGGATATTCAATTTTTCTACAAATTTAGAAAATCCGTACATATAATATATACAATTATTCGTAGAATTTACACAATTTTGGATATTCAATTTTTCTGCAAATCCAAACAATCTGTACATATAATGCACAATTTCCAGTTGAATTAACGCAATTCTAGATATTCAATTTTTCTGCAAATCCAAACAATCCGTACATCTAATGTACACAATTTCCCATTGAATTTATGCAATTCTGGATATTTAATTTTTCTACAAATCTAGACAATCTGTACATATAATGTACATAATTTCCAGTTGAATTTACACAATTCTGGACATACAAATTTTCTGCAAATCCAGACAATATGTACATCTAATGTACACAATTTCTCATTGAATTTACATTATTCTACGTATTCAAATTTTCTGCATGTCCAAACAATCCGTACACATAATGTGCACAATTTCGCATTGAATTTACGCAATTTCGTACATTCAACGTATCTGCAGAATTCAGATTTTTTGTAACTTCAAACAATCCGTACATATAATGTATACAATTTCCCATTGAATTTAAGAAATTCAGGATATTCAAATTTTCATCAAATCCAAACAATCCGTACATCTAATGTACACAATTTCCCATTGGATTTACGCAATTCTATGCATTCAACGTGTCCGCGGAGTTCAATTTTTCTGTAAATCCAGACAATCCGTACATATAATGTATACAATTTCCCGTCGAATTTACGCAATTCTAGATATTCAATTTTTCTGCAAATCCAAACAATCTGTACATCTAATGTACACAATTTCCCATCGGATTTACGCAATTCTGGATATTCAATTTTTCTGCAAATCCAGACAGTCTGTACGTATAATGTACACAATTTCTCATAGAATTTACGCAATTCTGAATATTCAATTATTTTACAAATCCAAACAATCCGTACATATAATGTACAAAATTTCCCGTTGAATTTACGAAATTTTGGATTTTCAATTTTTCTGCAAATCCAGACAATCCGTACATATAATGTACACAATTTCCCATTAAATTTACGCAATTCTGGATATTTAATTTTTCTGAAAATCCAGACAATCCGTACATATAATGTAAATAATTTCCCATTGAATTTACGCAATTCTGGAAATACAAATTTTGTGCAAATCCAAACAATCCGTACATCTAATGTACACAATTTCTAGTTGAATTTACGCAATTCCGGGTATTCAAATTTTCAGCATATCCAGACATTCCGTACATATAATGTACACAATTTCATGTTGAATTTATGCAATTTCGTACATTCACCGTATCTATAAAGTTCAGATTTTCTGTAAATCCAAACAATCTGTACATATAATGTATACAATTTCCCGTTGAATTTAAACAATTTAGGATATTCAAACTTTCTTCAAATCCAGACAATCCGTACATGTAATGTACACAATCTCCCATTGGATTTACACAATTCTAGATATTCAATTTTTCTGCAAATCCAGACAATTCGTACATCTAATGTACACAATTTCCTGTCGGATTTACTCAATTCTGGATATTCAATTTTTCTACAATTCCTGACAATCCAAACATCTAATGTACACAGTTTCACGTTGGATTTACGCAATTTTGTACAATCTACATATTCGCAGAATTCAGATTCTCTGTAAATCTAGATAGTTTGTACATATATTGTACACAATTTCCTGTGGAATTTACTCAATTCTGGATATTCGAATTTTTTGAAAATCCAGACAATACACAATTTCTCTTTTAATTTACGCAATTCTGGATATTCAAATTTTCTGCATATCCAGACAATTCGTACATATAATGTACACAATTTCACGTTGAATTTATGCAATTCTGTACATTCAACATATTTGCAGAGTTCAGATTTTCTGAAAATCCAAACAATTTGTACATGTAATGTGCACAATTTCCCATTAGATTTACGCAATTTTGGATATTCATTCTTTATGCAAATCCAGAAAATCCGTACAACCAATGTACACAATTTCCTGTCGGATTTGCGCAATTTTGGATATTCAATTTTTCTACATTTTCGAAAAACCTGGACATCTAATGTACACAATTTTCCGTTGGATTTACGCAATTTTTCACATTCTACATATCCGTAGAATTCAGATTCTCAGTAAATCTAGATAGTCTGTACATATATTGTACACAATTTCCCATGGAATTCACGCAATTCAGAATATTTGAATTTTTTGAAAATCTAGACAATCCGTACATCTAATGTACACAATTTTCCATTGGATTTACAAAATTCTGTACATTTAACGTATCTATAGAATTCAAAATCTCTTTAAATCCAGATAGTCCGTGCATATAATGTACACAATTTCCTAATGAATTTACGCAATTCTGGATATTCAATTTTGCTACAAATCTAGACAATCCGTACATATATTGTACACAATTTCTCGATGAATTTACGCAATTTTGGATATTCAATTTTTCTGCAAATCTAGACAATTAGTACATCTAATGTACAAAATTTCCCATTGGATTTACTCGATTTTGTACACTCAACGTATCCACAGAATTCAGATTCTCTGTAAATCCATATAGTCCGTACATATATTGTTCATAATTTTTCGTTGAATTTACCCAATTCAGTATGTTCAAATTTTCTACAAATCTAAACAATCTGTACATCTGATGTACACTATTTTCTGTTGGATTTACGCAATTGCGTACATTCCACGTATCCGCAGAATTCAGATTCTCTATAAATCTTGATAGTCCGTACATATAATGTACACAATTTCCCGTAGACCTTACGCAATTCGGGATATTTTAGAAATCCAGACAATCCGTACATATAATTTACACAACTTCTTGTTGAATTTACTCTATTCTGAACATTCAATTTTTCTGCAAATCCAGAAAATAGGTACATCTAAAGTACACAATTTTCCATTGGATTTAAAGAATTTTGTACAATCAACGTATCCGCAGAAGTCAAATTTTTTTCAACTCCAGACAATCAGTACATATAATGCCCACAATTTCCTGTTGAACATACGCAATTTTGGATATTCAATTTTTCTACAAATCCAGACAATTCGTACATCTAATGTACACAATTTTCGTTAGATTTATGCAACTCTGTACATTCAACGTATCCGCTGAGTTCATTTTTTCTCTAAATGCAAAAAATCCATACATATAATATACACAATTTTCCATTGAATTTACGTAGCTCTGGATATTCAACCTTTATGCAAATCTAGACAATCCGTACATCTAATGTACACAATTTCTCGTTGAATTTACGCAATTCTGGATATTTAATTTTTCTACAAATCCAGACAATCCGTACATATAATTTACATTATTTCCCGTTGAATTTACACAATTCTGGATATACAAATTTTTTCAAATCCAGACAATCCGTACATCTAATGTACATAATTTCTCGTTGAATTTACGCAATTCTAGGTATTCATTTTTTCTGCATATCCAGACAATCCATACATATATTGTACACGATTTCATGTTGAATTTACGCAATTTCGTACATTCAACGTATCAGCAGAGTTCAGATTTTCTGTAAATCCAAACTATCAGTACATATCATGTATTAAATTTCCCGTTGAATTTATGTAATTCGAGATATTCAAATTTTCTTCAAATCCAGACAATCCGTACAACTAATGTACACAATTTTCCGTTAGATTTACGCAATTCTGTGCATTCAACGTGTCCCTAGAGTTCAGTTTTCCTGTAAATCCAAACAATCCATACATATAATGTATACAATTTCCATCGAATTTACGCAATTTTGGATATTCAATCTTTTTGCAAATCCAAACAATCCGTACATCTTATGTACACAATTTCCCGTTGGATTTATGCAATTCTGAATATTCAATTTTTTTGCAAATCCAGACAGTCCTTACATATAAAGTACACAATTTCCCGTAGAATTTACATAATTCTGGATATTCAAATTTTCAGCAAATCCAGACAATCCGTATATATAACGTGCACAATTTCCCATTGAATTTACGAAATTCTGGATTTTCAATTTTCTGCAAATCTAGACAATCCATACATCTAATGTACACAATTTCCCGTTGAATTTACCCAATTCTGGATATTTAATTTTTCTGCATATCCAGACAATCTGTATATATATTGTAAATAATTTCCTGTTGAATTTATGCAATTCAAGATATACAATTTTTTTGCAAATCCAGACAATCCACACATCTAATGTACACTATTTTACATTGAATTTACGCAATCCTAGGTTTTCAAATTTTTTGCATATCAAGACAATCCATACATATAATGTACACAATTTCACGTTGAATTTATGCAATTCAGGATATTCAAATTTTCTTCAAATCTAGACAATCCGTACATGTAATGTACACAAATTTTCGTCGAATTTACACAATTCTGTGCATTCAACGTGTCTGCAGAGTTCAGTTTTTCTGTAAATCCAAACAATCTGTACATATAATGTACACAATTTCCCATTGAATTTACGCTATTCTGGATATTCAATGTTTCTACAAATCCAGACAATCTGTAGATCTAATGTACACAATTTCTCGTTGGATTTACGCAATTCTGGATATTCAATTTTTTGCAATTCCAGACAATTCGTACATATAATGTACACAATTTCCCGTTGAATTTACGCAATTCTAGATATTCAATCTTTCTGCAAATCCAGACAATCTGTAAATCTAATGTACACAATTTCCCATCAGATTTACGCAATTCTGGATATTCAATTTTTCTGCAAATCCGAACAATCCATACATATAATGTACACAATTTCCCATAGAATTTTTTGCAATTCTGGATTTTCATTTTTTTTTTTTTTTTTTGTAAATCTAAATAATCAGTACATACAATGTACACAAATTCCTGTTGAATTTATGCAATTCTGGATATTCAAATTGTCTGTAAATCCATACAATCTGTACATCTAATGTACATAATTTCCCGTTAAATTTACGCAATTCTGGATATTTAATTTTTCAGCAAATCCAGACAAATGTACATATAATGTACAAAATTTCCTATTAAATTTACGCAATTCTGGATATACAATTTTTTTGCAAATCCAGACAATGCGTACATCTAATGTACACTATTTCCTGTCGGATTTACGCAATTCTGGATATTCAATTTTTCTGCAAATCTAGACAATCTGTACATATAATGTACACAATTTCCCGTTGATTTTACACAATTCTGGATATTCAAATTGTTTGTAAATCCAGACAATCTGTACATATAATGTACACAATTTTACGTTGAATTTACGAAATTCCGTACATTCAACGTATCTACAGAGTTCAGATTTTCTGTAAATCCAAACAGTCCGCACATATAATGTATACGATTTCTTGTTGAATTTATGCAATTCTGTATATCCAAATTTTCTGCAAATCTAGACAATCCGTACATCTAATGTACACAATTTCCCGTTGGATTTACGCAATTCTATGCATTCAACGTGTCCGCAAAGTTTAGTATTTCTGTAAATCCTGTCAATCCATACATATAATGTACACAATTTCCGTTGAATTTACGCAATTTTAGATATTCAATCTTTCTGCAAATCCAGACAATCCGTACATCTACTGTACACAATTTTCCATTGGATTTACGCAACTCTGTACATTCAACATATCCGCAGAGTTCAATTTTTCTGTAAATCTAGACAATCCGTACATATAATGTACACAGAAGGAGAAACAACATCTTCAACAATTGATTTTATGGTGGGATCAAGTACAGAATGGTGAAACCACATGTTATGATGAAATGGCACTGAAATGGCTCCAACCACATCCTAATCTTAAAGTATTGGAGTTATGGTCTTATATGGGTGTGACAATTGCAAGTTGGATCTCTTCGCTCACTAATCTTGTCAATATGGAATTTTGGCATACTCATAAATGTCATCACCTCCTACCATTATATCAACTCCCTTTTCTCAGGTCCCTCAATCTTGTAGATATGGGAGAGCTTGAATACATATTAGAAGACACTATTAGTAATGTGTGTCTATCCTTTTCTTCATCATTGTCTTCCTTGAAAGCATTATTTTTTCCATCCTTAATTACTCTCACATTATGGGATTGCCCCAGTGTGAAAGGATGGTGGAGGTTAGATGATAACACTGAATCAGAGCATTTGTTAATACCATCATTTCCTCATCTTTCGGAATTAGAAATAAGTTTTTGCCCGAACCTGACTTGAATGCCACTATTTCTGTATCTCAAAGAAGGGTTGACATTGACTGAAGTTAGCTCCAAAGTATTGCAACAAACAATGGAAATGGTAGTAACACAAAACCCATCAACAACATTCTCAACCTCCTCATGTTGCTTTCGTCTTATCAAATTAGAGACTTTACAGTAAAAATGTGTTAATTATTTAGAATCACTTCCAGATGCATGGCTGCGAAATCTTGTTTCACTTCAGAGGCTTTCCATTTTCAATTGTAATGGACTTAGGTCTTTCCTTGGTGGAGGCATTCAACATCTCACCTCACTTCAAGATATGAAAATTTGGGATTGTAATGAGCTTGTTTTGCTAAATGATGAAGATGATAGTATGCAATGGCAAGGCCTTAGGAGCCTTAGTTCACTTTATGTTATTGGACTTCCAAAACTACTCTCTCTACCAAATGGACTTCAACATATTACCACTCTTCAAAAACTCCAAATTCGTGATTGTCCTAATTTGATAGCTTTACCAGAGTGGATAGGTAACCTCAAATCACTTCAAGAGCTTAACATTAGCAAATGACCCAATTTGACATCATTGCCTCAAGAGATTTGTTATCTCACCTCTAGCATGTCCTCTTTTCCATGTCCCAAATATCCAATCCATAAGCGTCCTCCCAAATTGCTCAGCTCCTTCAATTCACTTAGCCCACAACTAAACCTAGCTCTGAAACCTACCTTACTCACAACAAACAGTGGTAGTATCTCAAGAGAAGTTAATTGTCCTAGTCTATGGGGCATATGAGTCAATTTTAAACAATCAAAAACATCTAGATGCCTAAGATTGACCAAATATTTAGTGTCCATGGGTAATTCCCTAAGAGATCCACAATTATTGAGTTTGAGGGTCTGCAAATTTTGTAGCCTAGTAATGGAATTAAGGAGAATTTTAATATCACGATTTTCAAATACATCAAGATATCTTGAATGTTTCAACTCTCCGATTGAACTTGGCAATGCACATAGTCATAAATTGCTTAGATCCAATGTGTGCAAATACTTAAGATTTGAAACAAGGGCATCACAAGTTAAGTTACACAAATTTCCCCCTACACTAGATGCAAGAACAGTTTGCATCTTCCTTCCATTAAGCGTGGGGATTGGAAACAGACTCAATGAATCCATAAGATTAAATGATAGATGACGAACTTTTTCACCAATTTTTTTCCCACTTAAATTTAACACAACACTTTCCATCCCAGCCACCAAAGTTGCAAGATTAAGCATGACATTATGCATTTTGCACCATATAATATTGCCATGATAATCTTTTCCTATATCTTGGAAAAATTAGCTCCAAAGTAATACCATAAAATACTCTCCACCAACATCATCCACACGTTGCTTCGGATCTAATAATTTAATAAAACCTTGCGCTGCCCAAAGATCAATTAGTGTCTTTACTTGAATCTTGTAATCTTTAGGAAATAAACTACAATAAGCAAAGCATTGCTTTAAGTGTGGCGGTAGATGATCATAACTCAAGTGTTGATGAGATATCATTTTCTTCTTGAGCTATTTTTGAGAGTTCATAATTTTTAAAAGATTGCCACTCATTTTCTATAGTCTTGGAACGTAGTAAGCTTGCTATTGTTCATATAACAAGAGGCACCCCAGCACAATTGTTCATAATCTCCTCTCCTAGGTTCACAAGGGCTTGGTTATCTGGTTCTTGGCCTTATTCAAATGCTATTTTTACAAATAAACTCCAAGCCTTTTCTTTAGTTAGGCCTTTTAGAGGATAACATGAAGTTGTGCCTATTATCATTGCTACCTTTTCAGAGTGTGTAGTTACTACTACCTACTTCCCTTGTGCCAACCATTAACAAATTTTTCAAGAGAAACCATTTATTATTCTCCTCGTTCCACATATCATCCAAGACAAGCAAGTATTTTTTTTCCATTTAGTTTTTCTCGAAGTTGTGTTTGCCAAATTTCAAGGCTTTCTTTAAGCTTCTCATCAATCAAATGTTCTAAAATTGCTTTAACAATTTGTTTTACATCAAAGTTACTAGAGACACAAATCCAAAGCTTCAACTCAAAAGTTTTATTAACAATCTTATCATTGTATATGAGTTAAGCTAGTATGGTCTTACCTAACCCACCCATTCCAACTATCGAAATGATTGAAACATTTTCTACAACATTATTATCCAAAAGACATTTTACAATTGCATTTTTATCATCTTCTCTCCTAACAACTTCTTCTTATGGCACAAAAGAATAAGTTTCTCTTTCCCTATTCATCATTTGAGGCTCAATGGGGCATTCCATGAAGTGGAACTTAGCCCTATCATCGGCAATGCCATTTAATCTCTACCTAATGGCCTTTATTTTATGACCCATCTTAATTAGGACTAAAAGCAAGCTGGTTTGAACTTGAGTAGAAAATACATACCTCCCTTGTCATCACATCTCCAACCATCACTTTGTGCCACAAAACTTCAATGGAGAAGTCATCTAACAAGTCATCTGCATCATGGATGACATCTTTGAGCTTTCTAAGCCAGTCTTTGATCTCAAGGTTATGAGAACTCCGCTTTTCTGCATCTAGAATCACAGCTTGGATGGTGGAAACCATATTCGTTAGATTTTCAAGCTCAGCTTTGACACCCAAGGACAACTGAATCTCTTGAGAGTTAAAGATGTCAACACTCCAAGGACTCTGCCTGCAAGTTCGAATAAAACTCCTTCAGCCATTTCTTTTTTTCTTTTTTCCGGAATACTAGATGGATTTGTTTGTGGAATGATAAAAATGATGACTGATGAGAGGTAGGCACACTATTACAATGATTACAATTATTTCTAAAAATATGAGGATGTCGTGAACCAATGGCAGCCCCACCAAAAATTCCTTAGCAAAAATACACTATGTTGTGTAAAGATAACTTGACCCCAGTTAATTAATTCAATTACTCAAGTTGATTAATTAGGTCAAATTACATGCAAATTGTGAAGGCACCAACAAATCACCAAATAAACTAAATGCAACAAAAATTAAATTGACACGGTGGTTTGTTGACAAATTGGGAAAACCTCTCACAAGGCAAAAACCCCACCGGGTGATTTTAAGGTCACCACTCCTAAGAATCCACTAATCAACAATCAAGCGATTACAAGTATAAGGAATCTTACCATTTCCCTAGCCTATCTCAAAATACCAACCTACAGTTGAACCTTCACTTCAATACCCAATTGAACTTGATCTTGTAGTAGCCTTCTTTCCCTTGATGCACAAATCTCCAATTTATGACTAACTCTTTGCACGGATCCCAGTACGTGACTAACTCCAGCAACTTGAATGATGTTGTTGACTGCAAAGTTCTTCACTTCATCAACAATGAAAATCTAGAAGCACTTGGTTACAAAACTCTATGGCATACAAACGCAGTAGCTTCTCACAAAAAAAATATATCTCTTGGTCTCTGTATTCGTGTCATGACGGCTTCTAAAATAAGCCTTATATATGTCTAGGGTTGTGAGAAAAGAAACCCTAAACAAATACATCAACATGGGTCGAAATTCAGATATAGAAATTCTAAATTCCTAAAGCTCGATAGATCGAGCTGGTGTCGAGCTTGCCCAGTAAATCTCGATAGATGCCATCTGTCGAGCTTCAGTAAAAAGGCTTTTCTTCACTTGTTTCTTGGATCAATCTTCATGTCTTTAATACAACCACTTGTTATGTATCAAACCCAACTTAGATCTACCCAATTTACAAGTAAAGTGCATTTTGACAAAGGATACAAATGATTAGCCAATTACATATAAAATATGACCCTAACAATCTCCCCCTTTGGCAATCCGTGACAAAACCACAAGCATAATTATGAGAGAAGTATAAAGCAACAATCTCCATAACTATTACAAAAACCAAAATTACATAAGCCTAACAACTACAATGAGCTTTTGAAAAACTTTGCAAAAAAAGAGATCACGGCATAAAAGACTTGCAACCTGTCTTATTTGAAACACTTAAACAAAATCCATCAAGGCATCAAGTGTGAAATAGAGACAAGTTATATAAAAGAAAAGACATGTGTATAAAAAGAGAAAAGAAACAACACATGTAAGACAGAGGTGAAGAAACATACATCATCATATGTATAGAGAGAGAGATAGAGAGAGAAGAAGTACAACAATGTATGTCAAGGTCACAAGACCATGGTACATGTAATGAGAAATATACAACAAAACCTCACTACATCTCTCAAAATACTCTCCCCCTAACTAATCTATCTCTATGCTAGCTCTCCCCCTAACAGCATGACTACTCTCTCATAATCAAAACTACTCCCCCTTTTTGTCACAAGTGATAAAGGGTGAATCACTGAAAAGCAATCATCTCATCATCATACTCAGAGCCAGAAGCATCATCATCATCGTCTCCACCATGTGAAGAATCCTCAACAGGCTCGGGAGAGAAAGAAGGAGCAAAGCTGCCAAGACAAGACTGTTGGCGAGCTATGCAACCAATCCTGGTGTTCATCTGACACATCTCAGCAGAAATGTGGTCAAGAAGACTACCAAAATCAGCACGCATAAGCTGAAGCTAGTCCATGATGGCAGCAAGAGACACCTCTACTCCAGAAGAAGAGGATGGAGCAGATGAAGAAAAAGGTCAAGTAGCGTAGGCAGCATCCTCAGTAGCACGGAAGCAACCTCATCCTGCTGACCAGGAGAAGGCTTCACACGTGGCCACTTGGCCACCAGTTGCGCGTCACTCCTCCTAATAGATTCCTTGCTAATGGCACCTATGGTGTAAAAGAGAGGAGAAGAAGGAATGGTGACGTGCAAGTATGCGAGAATGCGTATGATAGCCGAAGGAAAAATGAGCTTATCACGTGTAGCAATGTCTCGATAGATATCTGTCATAGATACTATCATATGTGAAGGAAAATCTATAGAAAGATCTTCCAAAAGAGAAAGAAGGAAATGAGCATGAGACTTAGTGATGATGTTATAGTGTGATCGTGGTGTGAGAACAAAGGTCATCACCATATTAAGGATCCTTGGACCCTTAGCAAACTCAGTTGTGGAGAAATTAAGAGTATGCCACACCATGGCCTTCTCACAGAAGAGTGAGGCCAACTCGTCACGAGGGATGTTACGTAGACGAGGGTGACTACGATAGTCTGGACGATCAACCCTAGGGACACGTAGTATACCGGAAAGAAGGTCCAAAGTAACTATGATACGTATGCCTCTGAATACGTAGTAAACCGAGGGACAGAGGTATCGATGACATGCATATTAGAGTAGAACTCCTGTATGAACACGCCGGGACCTTATAGGTTTCTCATAGAGAGATTCCCAACCCCGAGAGCTAAACGCACCGAGAAGATGAATGTCTGGAAAATCAAGCAAAATAACCTAGCATTCCGAATGAATCACTCGGTCATAGAAGTTCTCAACGAAATCCTTTTGGGAGTTTGCATCACGAAACCTAACACTATCAGGGACAGAAAGAGAAGAAGAAGAACCACGACGTGTGATCGGGTTCTTCAAAGGAACTGACTTTTTGGGTGCCATAGTTAGGAAACTAGGGAGAAGACAACAACAACAACAAAAAACGCAGTAGAAGGGTTTTCTCAAGAAAGAAGGAAAAGAGAGGTGCAATGCATGAATATATGGCATGCAAAAATAAATTGCATCATGGGCAAAAACTCAATCCAAACTACAGCACTCACAAGTTATAATCAAGCACACAATCCTAGAATGCATGAACATGTGAAAAAGATGAAGGAAAATGCAATGCATGATCATATGATAACAATTATACAAAACCCAACCCAAAAATTTTAGAAAAAACACAAAAACCCCAAATTTCCCAACAAAATAAAAAACCTAGGTCTAAAATGCAAGAATGCATGAATATAGAAGAAAAGAAGAGATTTAGACCACTTACCAACATATTCAAGCTTGAAATAGGCCAAAGACTTGAAAAAAATAGGGTTTTTTGTGAAAAAGAATGGTTTGGGTTGAGAGAAATAAGAGAGAGATCGAGAACTTGAGTGAGAACAAAACCGGGTCAAACCTCAAGCTTATACAAAAACATACACCTCGATAGATCGAGGAGGTATTGAGAAGGTGTCAAGAACTAATGCTCAATAAATCAAAGAGGTATCGATGAGGTATCAACGACAAAACTGGCTCGATAGATCAAGGAAGTGTTGAGCTATTTATCGAGCAGACAAAGACTTCAGAGAAGAAGCTCGATGGATCGGGCGATCTGTCTAGAGGTATCGAGAAAACCCAAAAATTCTCGATAGATCGAGGAGGTATCTAGCTTCTATTGAGCTTCTATCGAGAATCTAGAAAAGAGGTTTTTCAATGAGGAAAAACAACATGAGATAAAAGCAAACAAGATAGACACCAAGCCAAACAACTAATAAGCATGTTGATCACTCAAACACATCAAACACTCTAGATGCAAAGCATTCCTAGACCAAAAACACACTAAACAAATCTAACCAATTTTATTTTCAAAAACAAGTTAAGACAATTTAGTAAGCTTATACTACCACATGTATTCCTTGTGATGGCCAAATCACATTGTACCTATACAATAGTATCAAGAGTAGCAAAGAGTATGCATGTTGTGTGTGAAACTTTTGCAAGAAATCATAAGAGTGTCATTATATGAAGAGTAATGATATGAGAAAATCAGATACATCCACACACAATCATAACTGTTTGATGATGACCATCACCTTTGAGGTACATCATATAACTCTCACATCTCCTAGAAACACGCTTGCAACCATATTTAAAAACATTTTGATTCTTTTTGCTTTTCATGTTCTTTGCATATTTTTCTTTAAAGTATAAAAGGACATAACATGCATAGGTATATAAGAAAGAAAAGAATTACCCAAATATGTAAGCCAAACATCTTGTTTTTGCTATGTAAGTGCTACACCTTACCAAGCAGAACTTTTATGAATTGCACACAAATGTTTTATGATTGACGAGTTTTAGTGGTGAGATGGTTATTTATGTCTTTCTCTTAGAATTTTTTAGTCCTTCCTGTCAAAAAAAGTGATAAAAAAATATGAATGATAAAAGATTAACCAAATCATACAAATCACATAAACGAGCCACAAAGCTCATATTGCTTAGTTGTGCATAAGAATGCTCATCTAAGCTACAAGAGATACAAAGTTAAGAAACGTTGTTTCAATGGTCATCCAAGGTACACAAGTACTAGTATACACAAACACACACTGTTTTTGTATTTTTCAAAATTTTCCCTTTTTTTATTTAAAAGAAACATAAAACAAAGCATTAAAACAAACAAACAAAAAATCCAAAACTAGACTGACTCAAACCACAACAACCAACCATGCATGAGATCAAGAAAGTGAAGGAATCGCTTGGAATCTTTTTCCTTCCAGATGGGAGACTTGGATGGAGAACCTTTCTTTTGCATAAACCTTTGTTCAGATGGATAAGAAGGAGAGTTGAATCCATTGAAATTTGAGAGTAACATGACAGCCTTAAGAAGTTCTCCAAAAAGGGCTAAAGAGAGTTGGAGTTGATTTTGGCTCCCAAAGGATGACACATTATCGCTTGGTTGAGTGGCTAACCACTTATACCAATTTGGACGAATGTGCCCGAATGCTCCACAGTAATGGCAAAATGAGGCTTCTTTGGTTGAGACTTCTTGTTAGTAAAGCGATGATTATTCTGCTTAGTCTCTTTCTTAACAACCTTAAGGGGTGCTCCTAGAATGGATTTTCCCTTATCATCTTTATCCTCACTCATATTTTTAGTTTTAGGTTCAGTTACCACACAATTATTTAGTAGGGGGGACAAAAATGAATCTATTTAAAACATTAGAAAAGGTACTACAAGAAGAGAGAGAATGATTATACCTGAGACCTGTTTTGTCAGATGCAGACTTCTGGTAGATGAGCATTTCTTCCAGTTTAGCACTTGAGGTCCTTTCCAATTGTGCTTTTACTTGAAACAATTCTGCATCCAATTTCTTGGTCTTTTCAACAAGAAAGTTGTTTTTAAACCTCAGTGTTGCGATAGTTTGATTAGCTTCATCAACCTTGGTGAAGAGCTCTCGTTCCAACTCCACTTTGCTTAGCTTTCTTGTAGCTAACCTGTAAAGCTTCTCATGCTTCTCGGGGACCTTGTATAGCTTTGAATAGGTAGTGTGGATGTCATCTTGTTCATCCATCTTCTCAAACTTTGATTCCAGCAGCTCTTCTTCCTCATCAACCAATTCTACTGCTTCCTCAGGAGACTCAATGGTAGTTGTGAACGCACTCACTATCCCCTCTTGATCACTATCATCAGAATCTGCCTCTAATTCTGTATCACTCAAGGTGGCAACTAGGGCTTTGCTCATGCCAATGGATTTGAGATATGTGGGAGATTTTTGCTTCATGTGTCCATATCTTTGACATCCGTAGCACTTTGGCCCAGCAAGAACATTGTTGCTTTGACCAGCATCCTTGAATTCTCTCTTGCCTTTATCTTAGGACTTAAACTGAAAGAATTCAGATTGTTTGCAATCCTTGTCACTTGCCTTGATATTCGCACTTGATGAACTTCTTGAATTGTCTGGTGATATATGATTTGAACGTGGTGTCCTAATCTTCAGACAATTCATCGTTATCATCATTCTTAACCTTCAAATCTTGCTTTTACTACCCTTGCCAACCCTTACTAAACCTAGTTCATAGGTTTGCAAATTCCCAATCAGTTCTGTCAAAGGAATAGAGTCAAGATCTTTTGATCCTTCTATGGCAGTGATCTTGGCATGAAATCTTTCTGGAAGAGATCTGACAATCTTTCTGACAATCTTGGGCTCTGGAATCTGTTCTCCAAGATTGAAGACTGAATTCACTATGTCCTTGAGCTTGGCATAGAATTCATCGAATGACTCATCATCATCCATCCTAATTTCCTTAAAGCTAGTTGTGAGCCTTTGGAGTTTGGAGTTTTTAAAAGCTTTTGTGCCCTCGTAGGTATTCTGAAGAATAGTCCACGCTTCCTTTGCATTGTTAGTGGAGGAGATCTTCTTGAACTCCTCATTGGTCACAGCGCTAAATAGGACATTTAGATCTCTACTGTTAAAGTTTACAACTTTGATCTTGGCATCATCCCACGATGCTGGTGGATCTTCAGGTTTAGTCCAACCTACTTCAACTGCAAGCCATACTTTCTCATCTAAAGACTGCAAAAAGGCTCTCGTGCGTACTTTCTAATATGCATAGTTAGTACCATCAAATAAAGGAGGAATAATCAGGGATTGTCCATGATCCATAACAACAAGGGTCAATGGATCACACAACAGAGATTAAAACCTAATCAGAGTGTGCCCGCTCTAGTACCACTTGTTGTGTTAAGATAGCTTGACCCCGGTTAATTAATTCAATTACCCAAGTTGATTAATTAAGTCAAATTACATGCAAATCGTGAAAGCACCAACAAATCACCAAATAAACTAAATACAGCGGAAATTAAATTAACACGATGATTTGTTGACAAATAGGGAAAACCTCTCGCAAGGCAAAAACTTCACCAGGTGATTTTAAGGTCACCACTCCCAAGAATCTACTAATCAACAATCAAGCGATTACATGTATAAGAAATCTTACCACTACCCTGGCCTATCCCATAATACCAACCTACAATTGAACCTTCGCTTCAATACCCAATTGAACTTGATCTTGTAGTAGCCTTCTTTCCCTTGATGCACAAATCTCCAATCTATGACTAACCCTTTGCACGCATCCCAGTACGTGACTAACTCTAGCAACTTGAATAATGTTGTTGGCTGCAAAGTTCTTCACTTCATCAACAATGAAGATCAGGAAGCACTTGGTTACAAAACCCTATGGCGTACAAATGCAGTAGCTTCTCATAAAAAAATAATCTCTTAGTCTCTGTATCTGTATCTGTATCTGTGTCATGACGGCTTTTAAAAAAGTCTTATATATGTCTAGGGTTGTGAGAAAAGAAACCCTATACAAATACATCAACATGGGCCAAAATTCAGATCTGGAAATTTTGAATTCATGAACTCGATAGATCGAGCTGGTGTCGAGCTTGCCCAGTAAATCTAGATAGATGCCATCTATCGAGCTATCTGTTGAGCTTCAGTAAAAAGGCTTTTCTTCACTTGTTTCTTGGATCAATCTTCATGTCTTTAATACAACCACTTGTTGTATATCAAACCCAACTTAGATCTACCCAATCTACAAGTAAACTGCATTTTGACAAAGGACTAGCCAATTACATATAAAATATGACCCTAACACATTATTCTGACTATTTGACCACTATAAATGACAAAATAAAAAATAAAAAAGAAGTGACGCAGAAGTGGGACTGTGGGAGTGGTTACAGTGGTAGGCTGGTAGCTAGATATCAGTCATTGACTTACTGTCTAAAAATTTTCAAGAAAATTTATTTCAAAAAGTACATTAGTGTGCATTTGGCATTGTTTAAAAAGTCAGCTTTTTTTACTATTCAACTTATTTTTGCTACTATTCATGGGTCCCATTGAACTTTTTGATACTATTCATGGGCTCCACTGTACTATTTCAGCTACCTTTTAGCTTTATCTACAGTACTTTCAGCAAAAAGTTTTTAGTTTCAGGCTTTCAACTAAATAAGCTGTTCCCAAATAGACACTTTATATCTAAAATTTTAAATTCTTGAAGAGCTGTAGCAATTGGTACAACTTTTTTTTTGTCTGTTTTAGTATGACATATTTTTTTATTTTACACAATTATATTTCAAAATGGGCAAGACTTAGGTACAGTATTTAGGTGGTGTTCCTTAGGTTCCCCTCTTAAGATTCTGCCATGTAGATTTTTTCTCATGAGAAGGAAGTATATTTTTTAGTTAAGTAGCCACATGGCAGAATCTTAAAAGGGGGACCTAAGGAACACCACCTAAAGTATTGTACTTAAGTTTTGTCCTTTCAAAATACTCTACTTTGATGCTATTTTCACAAATTTGGCTAAATTAATTTGGGTGATTTTTGGAGTTAAATGTGAAAAATAGTATCTTATGTTATTTTGCACTCACTTATATGAGTGCTCTAATATTTTTTTCTATTTAAATAATTAATTAACAAATAAATTATAATACAAGTTTGATCCCACTTTAGCCATGAAAAAATATTGCTTGATCCCACTTTTGGAAGTGGAAGAGTATTATTATCACTTTTGAAGAGTTTTTTTTTTTTTTTTTGAGTAAATAGCAATACTTATAAGAACACACACGAAAATAGTATTATTAGTGTTTTAAACCGGGTTTATAATACATTATTTAACCAGAGTACAACTACAAAAGGGCATAACCTTTGTAATTGTAGACTGGGGTTATAAACAATCACTTTTGAAGAGATGAATAAAAGAAACAATAAGAAAACAAGTTAAAATTGCATTTGTTGTGACCTTGCCAAATTTACAGTAGAAATTTGACTTTTTTTAGTGTTGAGAAATTTTGTTAATCGAATTTTGGATGAGATTAAGAAAAAGTACATTTTCTAAAAGAATTTATTGTTAAGAGTTGCACCACTTGATATTTAAGACGTTTGTGAATGTTAAGAGATTGTTTCTAATTGTTTTCTAACAATTATAATACTTTATTTGTGACTTTTTGTGGTCTATATATATTGTTTAAACTCTCAGGTTTCAATTATAAAAACCTTCTCCCCTCTCCCCGTGTGTGTGTTAAAAATACTTAGTATTCTCAACAAAAAAAAAAGGTTTCAATTAACTCAACTAGTAAATTCCTTAAAAAAATCTCATTAAAAATATTTTATGTCATAAGTTGAAATTCTATCGTATTCAAAAAAAAAAATTAAAAAAAAAAAACACTCTCATTGTAAATATTAGATGGAAGATTTATTTTCATAAACACTAAAAACCATGTGGGTATCTCCATAATTACTATTTGTGGAACGCAATATACTTGGTTGTATTATGAGGACAAATTTTTAATATCTTATTAGCAATCCAACAATTTCATTTGCCTTTAATCATTAGAAAAATCTTATTATAAATATTAGATGGAAGATTGATTTCTTTTATTAAATTCAAAATTTTCGGAATGTACACTAAAAATCATGTGGGTATCTCTAAAATTATTGTTGTAGAACTAAATAATCTTGGTTGTAGCATAAAGATAAATTTTCAGTAACTCGATAGATTCTTGTGTGGGGACAAATATTGTCTAAGTTAGCGGTTTCATCGTGTCTTTAAGCCATCTATGTTTCTTTGTATGTTTATTAGACTTTTACTTGTTCCATTCATTATTTACCCCTTTTGATCTCCAATGGTTTTGTTGTCAAAAAAGTTGCTCCAATTATTTCAAAAATCAATATAATTTGTTATCAAGCTGATGAAAACTCCTGTTGGTGTGTACTGGAAATAAGTAATTTTGATAATTGGTGCGTAAATGTTTTCCATAGAGTGAGAAACTTTGTAGTCCACTCCTTTGCTCAATACCTCCTTCTTTTTCTTTTGTAGGAGTGGACCCTTTTCTCATTCCGATCTACTTTAATTCTATGTTCCGAACAACAGATAGGTAGGATTAGAGTGATCTTTTTTCTTTCTGTCTTTTTTTTTTTTAATCTTCCTTAAATATTCATGTTTATTAAGCCAACCCAAAAAAAAAAAAAAAGAAGTAAGTTTTCAAGCCAAAATATGAGATAATTAGAAAAACATTGATTTCATTGCATATTAATTTTCAGACATGATAACAAGAATGTTACTTGAAAATTACTAACTTCAATGGATTTTTTTATATATAAGGGTCTGTTTGGTAGGGAGATTTTTGTTTTTGTTTTTAAAACAAAAGGAAAAAAAATTTCAAAAAATTGAAATTGAAACTAGTTTTCAGATAATAATTTTTACATTAGATGTGTTTGGCTCTTACTTTAAAAATATATATATATATATTAAAAATACTAAAAACAAAAAATGATGTTTGGGAGACCATTTCTTCTTCTTTTTTTCTTTTTTTTTTTAAGTTTACAAAAAGTAACGTGTAGAATCTATAGATTACCCCTTTTTTTGTTGATAATGATAAGGGGATAGAGCTCATGTATTTTTTTTAATTTTTGGATAATGATAAGTTTCAAATTTGGAGCATAAGCTTTTTTTTATGATAAAGATAAACTCCTTAATTTAAGAAATAGAAGAGTTTGGACAAATTTGTGGGGTTCACTGTTTTCATTTTATTTGCAACTACGCCATTAAAAATGTTTTCTGTATCTTGAAAACACCCTCTCAGCTGTTTTCAAAATCCTAGTCTGAATAAGGAAAATATGATACAATTTTCTGAAAACTGTATTCAGAGAACAACAGCCAAACAATATATTCAAGTGCGAGATCCATCATTTTATAGTTTGCAAAACAAAAAACTATATTTAAATCCTTTTACCAAACAAGCCCTAAATTAATTTGAAAAATGAAATTAATAAGATGGCTAAACTATTTTGTTATAGTTGACCCACTGACCTCTCATATAAAATTGGTTTGTTAATTTTTTATGATTATTAAGGTGACAGATGTATTTTTTATTTTTTGCATAAAAATAAATTTATTAATAATAGCTTGATGTTACACTATAATCGTAATATACATAAATAAATTGGGAAAAAATTTATAAATTTATCATGCATATATATAGCATATTAGCATTATTAGTTTTTATTTATTTTGTATTTCAAAACTAAGTCAATTTCCAAAAATTATTGAGTGCTCCTTTTCACATTCATTGTGAGAGGAAGGAGGGAGCATCACGTCATCGATATTACTCACCAATTGCATGAGGCCTGCAAAGTTGGTAACTGTCTTTTCTGTTTTGCTGTTGGTACTTCGTATTAAAGTTTGTTGGCACCCAAAACGCACTTTTTTTTACTGAAAATCCAAACCACGTGTTTGGTAACGCATTGCAAACGCGCTTTGTAGAAAAGCCACTTAACGTTTTTTGTACTTAACTATAGGTTTTTTTTTTTTTTTTTTTTTTTTGAGAATCAAGTACTTAACTATAGTTAA
>JARYZH020001141.1:0-39457 GCA_030021035.2 Notholithocarpus densiflorus | reverse complement strand
ACAAAAAAATATAGAAATAACAGTTCTATATGATGCATGAACATTATTAACAGATGATGCATGCTCTAATGCAGTGAGAATCAGTTCAATTTTACTCCAAAATCACAAAATTGGCTTGAACAAAGAGTTTACAACAAAAACCCCAAAATTTGAAAAACCCATTTTCACAAAACCCAACAAATTGATCAATTAATCATCACACAAGATAGGTAACACAATATAATGATCAAAGGAGTCAATCTAACAAGCCAATTTCATCAATTTAAACCAAATTGAACAAAACCCCAAATCGGGTATTTTCAAGCCCTAGAAAATTAAAATTTTCCCAATTCATCAAATTGATCAAATTAAACACCAAGGATCAGTTGTATATCATCCCACAACAAAAACCCAATGATCAATTTCCAAAGAAAAAGCTTGAATCTTCAAAAATCTCAAATTCCCTTAGGTTCGAAAATATCCCCAAATGCATGAAAACTGAAAATAAATGAAAAAAGGAGGGGCAATAAGGTCTTACCGGTGTATGAAGACAAAAACCCTTGAAGAATTTTGATGGAAAACGACAAAAATCTTGCTTGGACTCTTGGACCGATCGAATAGAGAGAGAAAGAGTTTTGAAAGTTTTTGAAATAGTGTTTGAACACGTGAGAAACTCAGTTTTTAAAAAACTCTCTATACGATTTTCGACTGATCGAAAAATAGGTTCGATCGGTTGAAAATGCTTCGATTGATCCATTAGCAATTGAGCACCGATTGAAACAGACAGAGTCTTACAGAATTTTAATCGCAATTTCGATCGGTCGAAAAACAGGTTCGATCGATCGAAATTCTGGAAAAACCAATTTTTTGAAAAATAAAGCACTTTTATGCAAAAACTCCTCAAAGCATAGTATTTTATGAATAAAGTGCATGAGTATGAGATGAAATGCTTTTCAAAAACACATGTTTTGAACCCAGTTTTCCAAAACTAATATTTTTCAATCAAATCCCTTATATTCTCAAGCATCAAACACATTTTTGCATAAAATTCAAGGAATTCTTCAAACTTAGTTGGCCAAACCAAAATCACACACAATAATATGTACAAAGTTTAGCAAAGAGTAACTTGTGTAGTGTGTGCAACTAGCAAAAACTTGAAATACATGTGAGGTGATATGTAAATAGAAATCAATCACAATTTCTATAAAATTCATCACATAAGATTAAAAAGACTATCACCTAAAGAGTTACATCATATAATTCTCACATCTCCTAGAATAAAGGCTTGTAATCATGTAAGTTTCTTGATTTGCCTTATAATGTACACACCAATTTTATTTGATCAGAAACTTATTAAAATAGCTGGGTTAATGTACATACCAATTTTATTTGATTGAATTATTTGAAGTCAAATAATGTACACACCAATTTTAGCATTTAAACCGAGGCTACACCTTATGTTCTTTTTGTGCATGTGCTACACTTTCTCGAGCACAAAATCATATGATATGCTCTAAGGTGTTCATGATTGGCTAGTCAACAGTGGTGAGATGGTTATTTATGCCTTTCTCAATAAGTTCAAGTCCAACAATCAAAGGCATGTAACTTCAAGATCAAAATCAAGTGATCAAAAACCATAAACAACTCCCACACAACATGCACTACAAAGCTCAAACTAGTAAAGTGCAATAAAATAAGCTCATCCAAGCTAAACAAGGTACATAAACATGTTATGTAAAGATAATATGGCCAACCTTGATTTCAAATCCAAGACAAATAATGCAAAACACATTTTGCTTTCCTTTTCCTTTTTTTTTTATTTTTTATTTTTATTTTTTTAAAAAAAATAAATAAATAACAAAAACAACATAGAATGAAATGCATGAATGTTATGCAATGCAAATCCTAGAAAAGCAAAGAAAACAAAAACAAACAGAGGACAATGGTCACAAAGAGTAGAGCGGTGAAGCACAAGGACCATGTCAGAAAGACTCACTTAGATTGAGCCTTTTGCATCCAAAACTTTTTAGATGCACCTTGAGCATTGGAGTTCTTATTCACATTAAAATTCTGAGCAACTCCAGGATTGGTATAAAGGTTTAAAACCTTTACCAACCCACCAATGAGTACCATAGGATCTTGTGCTTGAGGCACAAGTACTTTTGGTTTATTTGCTCGCTTAGCAGCTTACAACTTGAAATAGTTTGGACGAATGTGCCCAGACTTTCCACAAAAATGACAAACCCATGCAGGCTTATCATGCAACTTGCCCTTATGAGGGTTATAAGCCTTAGGTTTAGACTCTTGAAGATCAACCCTAATCTTCCTAGGAGGTGTAACTTCTACAGATTTAACCTCACTCATAGGGAGTTTGACAACCTCACTCACAGGGGGTTCGGAAGAAGAAGAAGGAACAAAGTTTGGGGAATGGAGTGCAGCCACAGAGATGCTTTCTACAAAACCTAACCCAGTTTTATCAGAGAGAGACTTTTGAACACACAGCATGTGATCAAGCTTGGAGCTTGCAGACCTATTAGTTTGTTTTCTAGCAACAGATAATTCAAGTTCCAAATTCTTAACTTTATCAAGCAAAAGCATGTTCTCAGTCTTCACATTATTCAACAATTCATTAGCATCAAACAGTTTCACAATCAAATTCTTCTTATCAAGTTCAAGAGATGCAATTTTCTTTAAGCCTAAATCAACACTCATAGCATGCTTTGTAGCAACTTTGCAAAGTTTATTATAGGCTTTTTGTCAATCTGCATCCTCAGAGAGTTCCCCATCAGAAGGGTTCTTCTCAATAGAAACACTCTCATCAACTACAGCAGTAGCTGTGAAAGCAATGAAGTTTCCATCCTCATCACTATTTGTTAAGTTCTAAGGAATTAGGAACTAATGTATTAGAACTCTATTTTGTAATGTTGGTAAACCATAATCAAAACGGTTTTTAGTCTTGTTTAAACTTGCTCAAAGTGTATGCTTTTTATGTAAGGTTGGAATCGAGTTACTGCAGAATTTATTGTGCAATTTTGTCTGGCTCGATCGATCGAGAATTAGACTCGACATATCGAAAGTCCTGCAGATTGTTTTTTCTGCAGAATTTCCAACTCAACCCAAGCCTGTTTGACTTTTAGGATTTTATGTTTTGTCTTAAGTATACAAGGGAAAACCCTAGCCACGTTTTAAGAAGTTCCTTATGCTGTGTGTGTGAATCTTCTATGAGATCTAGAGGTGGTTGCCTTCACACATACTTAGGGTTTCCAAGATTCAAGATTATGTCAAGAACTTGGTGATCGATTCAGTTGCTGCATTAAGAGCTTAAAGATACACAAGCGGGAGTGCTTGTACTTGCTGGGAATTCAAGAAAGAAGTAGTCCGTGGACTCGGAGCTATCATGGGGTCATGGTAGTAAGTTTCCTACTCGAGGTAGCAATAGGATGTTAGTGGTCTAAGTCGCTATTGTGTAAACTTCAATTCTTTCATAGTGAATTCGTTTTACCTTGAGGATAGCTAGGTTAATTCCTCCCCAAGTTTTTTACCGGTTTGATTTTCCTGGGTTATCATATTGTTATGTTCTTTATTTTCCGTACTTTACAATAATATGATATGTGTGTTAACCTAGATCTGCATAATTTACCTAAGTTAATCACTTGGCTAAATAACTAGGTTAATCTGGTTGTGTTTAAGGGGTCTAAAAATGCACAAGTGGTATCAGAGCGGGTAGCTCTCTTGTTGTAGATCTTTTGATCTCTAAGCTAATCCTTGACCCCTGTTGTCATGGAACATGGACACTCTCTAGTTATTCCTCCTCACTTTGATGGGAATAATTATGCTTATTGGAAAATAAGGATGAAAGCATTCCTGAAATCTATTGATGAGAGAGTCTGGAACTCAGTTGAGTACAGATGGGAGAAGCCTACTACTCTTGTGAGTGAGTGGCAAACTTCTCAGAAAGAAGCAGCCGCTTTTAATAGCAATGCCATGAATGCTATTTTCAATGATGTTTCTATGGAGGAATTTAAGAGAATCTCTAATGTTGAGATTGCTCATACTGCTTGGAATATCCTCCAGACTGTGCATGAAAGCACAAAGGCAGTTAAAATCAATAAGTTACAGTAATTAACAACTAGATTTGAAATCATTAGGATGTCTGATGATGAATCTTTTGATGAATTCTATGCTAAGCTTAATGATATTGTTAATTCTGCTTATAAACTGGGTGAAATCTATGATCAACCTAAAATTGTTAGGAAGATTCTTAGATCTTTGACTGAAGATTTTTGACCCAAAGTGACTGCCATCACTGAAAGCAAGGATGTGGACTCCATCCCTATTGATGAACTTGTAGGATCTCTTCAGTCCTATGAGTTGGACCTACCTAAGACTAGCATATCCAAATCAATGGCTCTTAATTCTGTTGATGATGTTGATGTGAGTGGATTTGATGATGAGCTTTCTGCTACAGAAATTGCTTACCTTGCCAAGAACTTTAGAAACTTTCTTAGGAACAACAACAGAAGGGCAAGAGGTAAGAACACTGCTAAACCTAGAAATTTTAGGAGGAATGATCCCACTAAGGTCAATAACACTGAAAAACCTAAAGAGAAAGTAGGTCAACCTTCTAATAACTCTATGGGTCAACAATGTTTTGGATGTCAAGGGTTTGGTCATATGAAATCTGAATGTCCTACATTCTTGAGATCTAAAGGTAAGGCTATGGCTATAACTGCTTGCTCACTCCCAAGTGCAGGAGATCGTAGCAATATAATTTTCGGAGTACCGAGGTCGAACCACAAGGAGCAGGGTAAATTCAAAGACAATATAATAAAATAACAATTTGGGTGAAGAAGAAAAATACTTTTGCTTGGTGAGTGTTAGCAAGAATAATAATAAAAATTGATTCAAATCAATAATGTAAATACTAGGGCATTGGGGTGTTTCCCTATATCGATATGAAATTCTTTGTGATCTAAGAAAATATCTATTTCATAATTGATTGTTCTTATACAATTAAAAACTTATGATTCAGTTGAACTGAGACAATTCAAGAACGCATGATAACCTCGATTAATAATACGGTTAGAAAAGTTTTCAGAAAAACCCATTCACTTTAAAACATGATTTCTATTTGAAATATTAGAAATTCATCTAAACAATAAGAAAAACATGATTGAACTTATTGAAAGCATGGAAGAATCACATTGAATATTCATACCATTTAGAAGAAACATAACCCCTAGCCCTAGCAAAGAGTTTAGGCTGCCATTAGAGAAAGAAAAATACAAGGTTTTCTCTGCCAAAATTCGTTTTACCAACCTCCCTTCAAAACCCTAATGTAAAAAAGTGTCCAAAGAAAATAAAACATTTACTATTTTAATTTCCATCCAAGTTTACAGCAGTAACTTGTGAGTTAATTTCGGCCTTCAAAAATTGAGAATTTCAAAAAACTCAAAACTAAAAAGTTGTAGATATTTAAGTCATGGTTCCAACCCATCTGGCCTTGTGTCAATTGAATTTTTTAGGAGAAAGATACGCCCAAAATACTGATCAGTGCTCAAATTAGATTTTTCCTTTTTAGATTCTGCCTCTTTGATTTCTTTCCTTATTTGAAGCTTCCAATCATGGTAGACGATCCAAGTACTCCAGCTGCACCTCCTTAGAAATTTAATCATGGTCCTTTAGCTCCACTTTAATTCTAGTTTGGCCTCCATTCTCTCACAAATTCCTGTAAACTCATTTTTCTCACTTGATTTCCTGAAAGTAGAAAATTACACACAATGAATGGCATCTTATTCAAGAAATTATGTAAAGATAAATAATAGGGACTAATGCAAATCATGACTTAATTATACAAATTAAGTATAGTAATAAGGAGATAACGCCTACATAAATATATAACACGTATACATTTTAAGGCGTTATCAGTAACCCTTAGTGATGATGAAGTTTCTGACAATGAGTCTGGTAGTGATGAGGATGGAAACTTCATTGCTTTCACAACTACTGCTGTAGTTGATGAGAGTGTTTCTATTGAGGAGAACCCTTATGATGAGGAACTTTCTGAGTATGCAGATTTACAAAAAGCCTATAATAAACTTTGCAAAGTTGCTGCAAAGGATGCTATGAGTGTTGATTTAGGCTTAAAAAAAATTGCATCTCTTGAACTTGATAAGATGAATTTGATTGTGAAACTGTTTGATGCTAGTGAATTGTTGAATAATGTGAAGACTGAGAACATGCTTTTGCCTGATAAAGTTAAGAATTTGGAACTTGAATTATCTGTTGCTAGAGAACAAACTAATAGGTCTGCAAGCTCCAAACTTGATCGCATGCTGTGTGTTTAAAAGTCTCCCTCTGACAAAACTGGGTTAGGTTTTGTAGAAAGCATCTCTGTGACTGCACCCCATTCCACAAATTTTGTTCCTTCTTCTTCTTCCGAACCCCCTGTGAGTGAGGTTGTCAAACCCCCTATGAGTGAGGTTAAATCTGTAGAAATTACACCTCCTAGGAAGATTAGGGTTGATCTTCAAGAGTCTAAACCTAAGACTCATAACCCTTCTAAGGGCAAGTTGCATGATAAGCCTACATGGGTTTGTCATTTTTGTGGAAAGTCTGGGCACATTCGTCCAAACTGTTTCAAGTTGTAAGCTGCTAAGTGAGCAAATAAACCAAAAGTACCTGTGCCTCAAGCACAAGATCCTATGGTACTCATTGGTGAGTTGGTAAAGGCTTTAAACCTTTATACCAATCTTGGAGTTGCTCAGAATTCTAATGTGAATAAGAACTCCAATGCTCGAGGTGCATCTAAAAAGTTTTGAATGCAAAATGCTCAATCTATGTGAGTCTTTCTGACATGGTCCTTGTGCTTCACCCCTCTACTCTTTGTGACCATTGTTCTCTATTTGTTTTTGTTTTCTTTGTTTTTCTAGGATTTGTATTGCATAACATTTATGCATTTCATTCTAGGTTGTTTTTGTTATTTTTTAAGAAAAAAAAAAAAAAAAAAAAAGGAAAAGGAAAGCAAAATGTATTTTGCATTATTTGTCTTGGATTTGAAATCAAGGTTGGCCATATTATCTTTACATAACATGTTTATGTACCTTGTTTAGCTTGGATGAGCTTATTTTATTGCACTTTACTAGTTTGAGCTTTGTAGTGCATGTTGTGTGGGAGTTGTTTATGGTTTTTGATCACTTGATCTTGAAGTCACATGCCTTTGATTGTTGGACTTGAACTTATTGAGAAAGGCATAAATAACCATCTCACCACTGTATGATGACAACAAATGTGAGTCTCCACCCCTTGATGACATTATGTCATTTATTACTGGTACTTCTTTGTCATGTGTTAATAATATATTTCACTTTTAAATAAATATCTACTATAAGCTTGTTTAAATACTCTTTTAAATTCTAATTATAAGATTTAATAAATAAGTAAATGATTGAAAATAAAAATTGAGGTGAAGAAACAGGAAAAAAAAAAACCATTTTTTTTTTGTTAACAATGTTTGAGGTGAAGAAGCAGGAAAAAATATATGTTATAATTAAATTACTATTTTGGTTACAAACCTTAATATATTATCATTACCATATTTTTTAAGAGTATTGCTACAATCACAAACTATTTTACAATATTTTTACAAACGGTTAATGTGACCAACTTCTTATTGGTTTTCATCTAGACATACAATTAACATCACTTTAATAACTTTAAAGTCACTTTAATTCAAATTTTTTGTCATGAATACTACTTATTTTTTAGTTAGTGGCTTTAATGTCACTTTAATTCACATTTGTTGTCATCATTTATGTGAAATTTTATCTAATTATATAACTTCTTTTTTTTTTTTTTTAATATGGTAGAAATTCTACTCTAGCCTAATCTAAATGTATATGTTTGTGAAACTCCTTCCTAGAGACTTAAATCCCGGCCTTTCCTCCCCCCGACACCCTATAAGTACTATACTTATGGAGTGACTATTGCTCCAAGAGTGTGTAATGGTATTTTTCTATTTTTTGAATTATATTTCTTTAGGTAATGGTACATCAATTATGTTATATTATCATTTTTTTAGATGAAAAAAGAAGTGGATTATTAGAGATTAATTGAGCCTCTTTACAACTTCCAATCTTTCCATTTTCATAAATTAATTTTTTTTAGGTAATGGTCTACAATTCAATTATGCCAAATTATTATCCAATTATGTATCTTTCTAAAAAATTGACTATTGGTATTAATTGAGTCTCTTTACAACTTCCAAACATTACCCACAACTTCAATTCATTTTTTCCATTAAAATTAAATGTTTGATTCCAAGTTGGACACCCTCTAAACTTGACTCACTTTGTTCTTGGGATGGAGTATATGCCGAGAGAATTAAGGAACATTTGGATTGAAAAATTAGTAGGTACTTCTTTAATCTAAGAGCATTCACATAAGCCTCAACAAACTAGCGTGAGGTTAAAAATGTTGCTAAAAACCCACAAAAAGCTCACGCATCAATTTCAACAAACTACCATAAAAATTTAACATTTAATTTTGACTTGCTACAACCAGTGAGACGTTGTGTCTCACTACTACTGAAAAATCATTTTTATTCTCTTTTATCTTCCTCCTCTCCGCTTACTCTTCTTTTTTTCTTTGGCCACCTATGGTAATTAATTTGATTTATGAAGCAAAGATGATTGCAGGGACATTTCAAACACTTAGCTTCTCTCACACACACTATACAAACAATTTTGTAGCCAAGTTTTTCGGTGTGGATGAAGGATGTTCCTCCACACCTCAATGCTGTACTCCTAGCTGATTTGGCTTCTCTTTAATGGAATCAACAACCTTCTTCCCTCCCCCCCCCCCCAAAAAAAAAAAAAAAAAAAAAAAAAAACCAACTCCCCCAAATATGAAAAATAAAGAAAAACAAGATCTTATTATAGAACTTTTGAAAATTTAAAAACATAAATAACATCTCACTCTAAGAGTGCACAGTCTATCCGTTGTATGGAAAGTATATTCTTAGCAAGGTCATAGGCAATATTATAACTTTGTTGAGCCAATACTCCTATTAATGTCAAGTTGGCGACAGTACTCGGAGCCACAGCCATGCAAAATTTGTGTGGACCTGCAGGGGTAAAAAAACTCTTTACATCTAAAGCCAAGTCAACCCCATTTGCGAAGGTAAAGGTAACAACTGGAAACCCAACAAGGTCACGATCAATAACCCCCCAGAAGCAAGGACATGAACTGAGCGTTCCGACGTATTGTACCAAGTCATCCATCAAGCTTAGTACTTCATCTTTTAATGGATCAAATGCAGCTTTTGATAGATAAGTAAGTGTTGCACCTGAATCAATAACGACTCCACCTGTGCCCTCTTTAGTCACTTTAAACAGTTGAGGTGAAATATCTAGCTTTTTCTCACCCACGCTGATGCTATCTAAAGTTACATAATAATAGCTACCAAAAATTGTAATTGGGGTAGGAGGGCCTTCTATTACTGCTCCATCTCCAATAATCAATTGATTATGACTATATTGAAGATCCCATATAGAACCAAAGCAGTAGGAGAATTTAGAACCCAGTTGATTCACCAATGATGTCATCTAAGCGCCAAGACCAAGTACTCCGCTGGTTTGGTCACCCAAGTTACCCCCCACGTTAGTTGCACAACCAAAAACTAAATTGGGTACCGACGTTATTCCTTCATCAGAAGTCTCAAAGGTGATCTTTTCAGTGCTCAAATACCCAGATACAATGGTGCCATCGCCATATCGTAGTTCGAATTCACAACGTGAAGCTGGACAAATCATACTAGGAGCTTGATGGCAAATGGGAGACGAACAGGGTAATAATCTATACGTGGCCGACTGGGGTGGATTAAAAATTGGAAGAGCTTGGGTAAAACAGTGAATGCAGGGCTGACACTGAGTCCACGATACACTACTACCTGTGTCCATAATTAGGAGTTGTGGAATAGGAGGTGAACCAATGGATATATTTGCCATAAATCCTTGATGCTTAGTCTCAGCAGTAACACTAGAGCGCACATCATCTGTGTCTAGAGAAACCCCTTGAATCTCCTTCCATATGTAGTCTAAACGAGCATTTGAACTGTCTATAGCATGTCTAGCTCGGTCTGCTATGGTGTCCTTAGGGTTATAGTATGGGGAGTAAATCAAGTTATGGTGAATGAGTTTGGTGACCAACCGCTTAGGTTTTGTGATGGTGGGACTAGCGGTGGCTAAGGATGTAATACTAGTCGTGAAGCATAGCAAAGTGATGCAAGAAAGAAGTAAGAGATTGAAAACAACAGCCATGGCTACAGCGACGATATTGCTCTGCTCTCAACTAATGAATATGTTTTCTCCTTTGTGGCTACTAGGGTTTCATGTATACTGTTCTTGTTCTTATATAAACACAAATATTCTAGATTCATAGACGCATTAAGGCTTCGTTTGAGAGTTCATAAGGGAATGAAATGAAATATAATGTATTTATATACGGGAAATGAATGGAAAAAAAAAAAATGAATGGAATAAAATTAAGTAACTTTATTTTGATGTTCTAAAATGAAAGAATGGAAAGAAATGGGAGGTAAGTAACCTTCTTTGGGAGTAATATAGAGGGAAAAAAATGAAATTATTTTATGACAATATTACTATTAAACCCTTAATTTAAAAATAGATGGCTAAATATATAAGAGTATTTTGAGAGTTTTAGTAAAAAAATTCATTAAAAATAATGTCATTCCCTCCAATTCTTCACAATTTTGGGGTGATGTAAATTTGAAAATTTGAGGAAACAAAGAGTAATGAATATTCTTCTCTACCAATTATATTCTCTCACACTTAAACTTTCAAAAAGCGAATAAACTTTTCATTTCATTCATTAAAACTCCCAAACAATGGAATAAAAGAATATTTTAAAATTATCAATTCCATTCCTTTCTCTCCTCCCAAACAAGGGCTTAGAATTACTTAATTTCTTCCCACTGAAAATAATTAAAATTAAAACGTGGACAAATTTTCCTAGTAATATACGAAGTGCGGTTCTTATAATTTATAGCAATGTCCTTTCAGTTAATGCTTTAACGGCGAACAAAAGCTACGAGGTATTAAAGTGTTGGCAAGGCTGTTTCTTTTACTATTTCTTTTTTTGAAAGATCCAAGCTTTTTTTTTTTTTTTTTTGAGAAAGATCCAAGCTTTCTCTTAGTTGTACAAAAATCAGTATCTGTTTATAATATATTATAAAAGTTTAATATTCAAAATTAGAAGATACGCACTATGGTAACACATGTCCTTTTGACAATGCATAAAACAATAACACATGCACTCTTTTGTAACTCCCTCCATCTATTTGTAATGATATGGAAATATAACATGTGACAAACATTTATTGGTACATATTAATTTCTTTGCCATGTGTCTTCTATATTACATATTTTTTAGTTAATGGCTTTAAAGTCACTTTAGTTCACATTTTTTTTCATCAATATTACATATTTTTTAGTTAAAATGCTTTAAATCACTTTAATTCACATTTTTTGTCATCAATATTACATATTTTTTAGTTAATGGCTTTAACGTCACTTTAATTCACATTTGTTGTCATCATTTATGTCAAACTAGCTTGTAACCACATGCATAAATATGGATACACTTAAAATATACAATAAGATACATATTATTATTCATATATATATAATTTAAATACTATTGATAGTTATTCTTATATTTTGTTAACTCTTTAAAAAGTCTTGTAAAAATATTATTAGGTATAAAATGTAAACTGCCCATATCTATTTTTATTTATTTATTTATTACTTCTTAACATTTGTTATTGTGAAGTACATTTTTTTTTATACAATTTATTTATTCTTGAATTTTTGGTTTTTGTATTCAATAACTCACTTGTATGAATATTTATAATGTGGTTCCCATATTTGATTCTAGAATTAAGAAACAAAACTCTCTCTAAAAATAAATAATTTAGAACACATGACACAAAATTGAACTCTAATTTTAAATTCTAATTGAACTCTCTTTTAGTTTTGCCTATTAATATATATATATATATATATATATGTGTGTGTGTGTGTGTGTGTATATATATATATATTTATATAGATTTTATCTAACTATATATCTTTCTATTTTTTGAATTATATTTTTTTAGGTAATGGTCTTTAGATCAATTATGTTAAATTATCATGTTTTTATAAGAAAAAAGAAGTGGATTATTAGAGATTAATAGAGCATCTTTACAACTTCCAATCTTTCCATTTTCCTAAATCATTTTTTTAAGGAAATGGTCTAGAATTCAATTATGCCAAATTATTATCTAATTATGTATCTTTCTAAAAATGGACTATTAGGATTAATTGAGTCTCTTTACAACGTCCAACCATTACCCACAACTTCTTCATTTTTTACTTTAAAATTAAATGTTAGTTTTTGTTAGGTTATAGATTGACCTCAATTAATTTACCCAAGTTGATTAATTAGGTCAAATTAAATACAATATCATGGAGGCATCAATAAATCACAATTCTAATCTAGAGTGCAACGGAAATGAAATTTGACACAATGATTTGTTGAGTAATAAGAAAAACCTCCAAATAGCAAAAACTCTACCAAATAAATTACAGGTCACTACTCTCAAAAGTCCGCTAATCAAGATCAAGTGATTACAAGTACATTGAAATCTTACCCTTCTGTTAATTTAACACCAAACCCAATTCCAAAATATATGCTACCAGAAAGTATAAAGTAAAAACCCACAATCAAATCTCATAATACTTAAAAGTCCAAAAAAAGAGAAAACAATAAGTTGAAGTTGGACCCAACTTCTGACAAAAATTTCCAAATCTCTATCGTGGTGGACGGTGAGAGATGTAGAAAAAGCGATAATCTAAATATAATTGTGAATTTTTTAACACCGAGTCAACCCAGCAAATTATGACTAATAGTGTGGTTATAGAAGAACTGTTTTTTTTTTTTTGGAAGAAAAACTACTGTAAGTTACATATACATTAAACCCAAGTCTATTCCCTAAACCTTATACGAAAAACAAGTGCTTTTAGCTTTAGAAGTTTACAACTCATCCTGAAATGATTAACTTGTGATACCCAAAAATATTTATACACAACACATTGAACGTGCATAACCTTTTTGTTTTTTTTGAGAAGGTTGAACGTGCCTAACCTAATAACGAAAAAAAAAAAAAATCTTAGAACAAGAACTCATCATTTTCCATTTCTGAGATTCAAATTTAAACTTGAATCCAATGAAATATAAGACTATGAGAGAGAGATTTAAATTCGAATCCCATGAAATGAAAAATAATGTGATTTAAAAAAAGAAAAAAGCAAAGCACATATAGTGTCAAGAAAAGCGAGGAAGGTGTTGAGTTCAGGCCAAGCGGAGAGGATGCGGTGGATGGAGTGCGTGCCCACGAAACCCAAACTAGCTAGTGTTTTCTTGTTAACTTAATTAAGAGGGGGAAAGGAAGTAGAGAAGAACATATTTGTTTCTCATATGAGTAAAAGAAGGAAAGAATAAGAACATAAACTTCACTTCAATGTGGTAACATGAACATGAGAATATACTTGAGTTAACTTTAGAAAAAAAAAATTAGGTAGGTGTCTAGAACTCTTTAAGCACCTGATTATTTTTTTGAGTGTGTTTATTCCCCCTCATCCCGCACAAAATATACTAGATGTAAAGTTGAATTTATTCAACTATGTGTTGGCTTTATTCCGTGTCAAATTTGCTTGTAATTCAATATTTAGAAACCCTGTATTTAAGTGTGAATAATGTAAGGATTGTGTGTAAGAAAGTGTGAAGAATTGATCAAGTGTGTGCATGAAGAGGCTTCTCGCGACTGACTCGCGAGTGGTGGCTCGCCAGAATCTAGCACACGTGTGAAGCATGCAGGAAGTTGAAGGGTCAGGACAGCTGGATCACTATAGGACAAAAAGTACAGTCTGGCTATTCTGTTAACTGGCGACTGGAACTCACGACTTGTCCTAGTCGCGAGTGACTCGCCAGTGCACCCTGTTTTGCTGAAAAATGAATTTTCACATTCCTTCTTATATCCTACTATAAATATCCTTATACCCACGAAATGTTGAGAGTTTTTAGAGAGAATTTTGAGAGATAAACCCTAGAGAACAATAAGATTGATTCATCCACAATCTTATACCTTTAATTCTCCAAATTCCTCTACTCTCACCATCTCCATTGTCATACCCTTGAGAGGATCTTTAGCCAAATCTTTACCTCACCATACTCATATCAGTGAGAAGGTTCTTGGTGTTTGGGAAGCAGTTTAAGAGAGAACCAATTCATTTTAGTTGATGCAATGGGCTTGTTGCGGGATTCGGTAAGCTAGAAAAGACAAGGTTAGGTGTAACCCTGTTGGAACAAGAAGCTTAGAGGGCTTACGTGCATTGGGTAGATTAGGCTTGGAGGGTCTATTGCTATTTATGTATCCCAACAGATTTTCTAGTGGATCATTTTACCACTTGGAGGGCGGCGGAGAGGTTTTTCGCCGAGTTCTTCAGTTTCCTTTTCAATAACACGTGCCAGTGTTATCTTGTATTTGCTCCTCTCTAACCCTTACTCTTTGTTTTTAATTACTGTTGTGTTGTGATTAAATTATGGCTTAGAGTAGTTTGCAATATTTGGGTATAGCTTATATTTATCATTCCGCACATATTTTGTTTGAGTATAAACTTGTGTTGGTAATTTTGTAATTGGGGGTCTGAACATTCACTAGTGTTTTACACACTAAGTGAGCTTTCACTAGAAAAGGTAAAGTGAAAGGTGAATTTTTCGATATCATCTATAACAAGAAAAGGTATAAACCAACGTATACTTAGCCACATAAAAGTATTCCAGAGTACTAAATATTGATCTCTAGAGACAACTCATGGTACCTTGAGATGCAAAGTGGAAGGCCTGGATGAGTAATTGCCAGTGAACACAATTTCTCCAAAACTAATGCTGCTATATGATTATTATGCAGTGTTAGATGGAAAGGAAGAAAATCTATGTCCTTCTCACATTTTAGTTCTATTTTAAATAGTAAGATATGAAAATCTACGGAAAAGAAAATCATGCTTATTGGAGATATAGGTTGGAAAAAGAAAATTTTTTTTTTGGAGAGATAGGGTGGATAAAAATTATATGCAAATGCAAAGAAAACCTCCATGAAAAAGAAAGGAGAATACTCTTTGATTGCTTGGAATTTTGTTAATGTTTATTTTCTAACTCTTTTTTTTTCTCTACTTTTGAGGTTGATGTAAGTTCACAAGACACTTTAACACATGAAAATCTCTTGTATGCGTGAATTTTTATTTCATTGAAAACTATATTTTATAGTTTTAAGTGATCATGCATGAATGTGTTTACATGCATCTTTACACGGGTCACATAGTGTCAAGCTTTGCATATAATGAAAGAGAGAATATTGGTGTTCTAAATGCAATTTCATTTCTTTTTATCTTCTCAAAATACTTTTCTCCAACAATTGTTTTGTCATTTTTTAAATGGGAGAAAGTTGTTTTTACCACCCTTGCTCTTTAAAAGGGGAGTTTTATTTTTTTGCATTCCATGTGTGTGTCATTCATATTTTGCATATGTTGTCGCCTTACTATCCATAACTTGTTGTCATTTATTCATGTTTGTCTATGGATTCTTTGTGCCCCTTTGATCATCTTTATGTTTCCCTAGTGAAACTTTATAGCTTTTTGTGCCAAATGTCAAACCATGCCAAATTATGTGCATTTTATTGAGTTTTGATGTGACTTAAAGTTGTAATTGAAAATCAAGTTAAAAACTCAAAGCTTGCTTTGGAAAAACTCGTGAAAAGTGCATTTCCAACATGTACCTCAATAGCTAGATTGATACCTCCTCAATATCTCTCGATCTATCAAGATCCATTTAGGCCACCTTTTGTAAATCTCAATAGCTGGCTCGATAACTCTTGAACTATTGAGTTTTGCATTTTCAGCAAAAATCAGCAACGCGGAAAAGCCTATAACTTATCCGTTTGAAGCCTGATTCGAGATCCATTTAAATCAGTATTTAAAGGGTGTTATAAGCGATATATTAGAAGGCTTTTTAAAGAGAGAAAAACTTCATTTGTGCGGCTAGGGATTTTGTAAGCAAGTTCTCTCAATTTCACCATACCAAAGAGTTTCAAAGTAAATTTGAAGTTCGTTTGGAGAAAATGCTAAAGCCATAGCAATCATCACAAACTTGCTACTATGAAGAAAACCTTCAATAAGTTCTTAGAGTAAGTTGGAGGTTCTGGTTGTGATTGCAAGTGCATTATCTGTAAAGGCGTTCATATATTGAAGAGTTTAGAAGTTCTAATGTAGTATAAAGTTTTTACTGTAAGATCATCTACTGAGATTGCAGAGTCCAGGGACAAAGTTTGTACTAGATTTTAAACTTCTTGTTAGGACATTTGTAAATCATGTTAGGAACATATGTCATTGTAGAATTAACTAATCCTTTGACAAAACACACTTTACTTGTAATTGGGTAAGATCTAGGATGTGTTTAATACTTCAAGGAACAAGGTTTCAAGTTCAAGTGTTAAATCCATGCAAATCTGTCCAAGATTCAAGTGAAGAAGTGCTGGATTTTAAAGATTGACAACTAGTATCTATCGAGGTTTAAAAGGTTGTTTAAGCCCGATGCTTAACAGCTCTCAACAGATAACCTATCTATCGAGATTTAAGAAAATCAGTTTTCCAAATCTGATTTCACTCTAATTCGTGTATACATGTTTGGGCTTTCTTTTCTCACAACCCTAAACATATATAAGGATTGTTTTAAGGGCCGTCACAACTGATGCAACTTAATGCAAAGGTTTTTCACAAGCATGTTGTGAATCGGAGACATATGCCTTAGTTCATCTTTCTCTTTAAGAAGTTGCTATGTTTGTACGCCGTAGGGTTTTGTAACCAAGGAGCTTCGTGATCTTCATCGTGTGATGAACTGTAGAACTTTGCAGTCAACATCCTTCTCAAGTTTGTGGTTAGTCACATACTTTGATCCGTGCATCGATTGGTTAGTCATGTACTGGGAGCCGTGCATTAAAAGGAGAGATTGTCACTACAGAATAAGTCCAATTGTGTATTGGGGTAAGGGTCAATTATAGGTTGGTATAAGGTACTGAGATTCCTTTACTTGTAACCGCTTGTTGTGATAATAGTGGATTCTCGTGAGTGTTGACCTTAAAATCACCCGGTGGGGTTTTTGCTTTGGAGGTTTTCCCCATTCATAAACAAATCACCTTGTCAAATTTATTTTTCGCTGCATATTAACTTAGTTAGTGATTTGTTTGTGCTGTCACGCATATTGCATGCAAATTGGATTAATTAATTAACTTGACTAAATTAATTGGTTAATTCATCACTAGGGGTCAATACATTCTTAACCTATCAAGTGGTATCAGAGCAAGCACACTCTAATTAGGTTTTAATCTTTGCTGTGTGATCCATTGACCC
This sequence comes from Notholithocarpus densiflorus, assembly GCA_030021035.2. Taxonomy (NCBI): domain Eukaryota; kingdom Viridiplantae; phylum Streptophyta; class Magnoliopsida; order Fagales; family Fagaceae; genus Notholithocarpus; species Notholithocarpus densiflorus. Next base: position 21,953 of record JARYZH020001141.1, on the reverse strand, counting down.
CTGTTGTCATGGCTGCAACCAGCATAAAAAGATCTTTTTTTTCAAATACATCTTGTTTTTCTAATCTCTACTTGATTAAGTGTATTAGAAAATGCAAGTCGAAAAGTTATTTGAAATCTATCATGATGATTATTGGAAAAGATCTTAGTTTGACAAAGAAGAAACTAGATTGTCTCAAAATGAAAATGTGCAGAAGAGTTCGTCTGAGAAGAGTGAAAGTTAAAGGCTTTGTTCATAAATGACAGATGAGAGAAAACATCATTTCTACTGATTTGTCATCTAAGCATGAAGTGTGCTTTATGATGAAGTCTGCATTTAAGGTTATGGACACATGTTTATGGTACCTTAATAGCGGCTGCTCAAGACACATGACTGGAGACCGATCTCTCTTTAAGGTTTTCGAGTCTAAGAAAGGCGGTAATGTCACTTTCAGTGATGGGAGCAAATCACAGATTAAAGGAAAGGGAATCATCTCACTACCTGGTCTACTAGACATTGCAAATGTGCTATATGTAGAAGGTCTGAGAGTGAATATGTTGAGCATAAGTCAGATATGTGATCAAGACTTTATAGTGCTGTTCTCAAAAGAAAAATTCCTTGCGTTGGATGAGTCTGGGAAGAAGCTCATAAGTGGTGTTCGCACTCTAGACAATTGTTATAGTTTGGTTCCTGATGCTGATATTGTGTGCAATAGCATTCATCTGCCAAATGAAGACCTATGGCTCCTAAGGATGGGACATGCTAGTTACAAACATCTTTCAATTGTATCTAAGCATGAATCAGTTTTGGGGATACTAAAGCTCAGTAGAGTAAATAATGTGGTGTATGGACCGTGTTAGCTTGGGAAACAGACAAAAGCCAAACATCCAAGCACTCAGACATCCGCTGCATCTAGACCATTAGAACTATTACATCTGGATCTCATGGGCCCAACTAGAACTGAGTCTCTTGGTGGAAAGAGATACATCATGGTTATGGTTGATGACTTCACTAGGTACACTTGGGTCATTCTTTTAAGATCCAAGTCAAATGCTCCTGAGCACATTGAAGCCTTGAACATAAGATCCAAGTCAGATGCTCCTGAGCACATTAAAGATTGATTGAATTCGAAATGATCACGGTAAAGAATTCAAGAACTCTTACATGGAATCCTTTTGCACTAGATTAAGTATATCTCAAGAATTCTCTGTTCCTATCACTCCTCAACAGAATGGTGTAGTAGAAAGAAAGAACAGAGTTATTTAAGAGATGGTAAGAGTCATGTTGCACAACAAGGATGTGGCTAGAAACTTATGGGAAGAAGCTGTCAACACTGCATGTCATACGGTTAACAGGGTGTATTTCAGACCCAGTACCAAGAAGACTCCCTATGAGTTATGGAAGGGAAGAAAGTCAAAAGTCAAGTATTTCAAAATCTTTGGAAGTACTTATTTCATTCTCAAGGATAGAGAGAATGTGGGAAAATTTGACTCTTGAAGTGATGAAGGAATATTTCTAGGATACTCCTATACAAGCAAGGCTTATCAGGTTTACAACAAAAGAACCAAGAAGGTGATGAAGACTGTGAATGTTGTTATTGATGAAACTTCAGAGTCCAGTTCTAAGAAAATCAGAGAGGAGATTCCCAAAGAAATCCTTTCTCCCGAGCCCGAGGATGTTCAAGAAATTGTTGATCAAGAGCCTACATCTCCTAGTACTCCTGCCACTCCAAGTGTTGAAGAAGGTTCAGCAGACATGCCTACCTCACCTGATTCTAAATCCCATGAAGAGAAAGGATCTTCCTATAGGATTAAGTTGAATCATCCTCCTGAAGTTATTGTGGAAAACATGAATGAACTTACACTAAGGATGCATACAGTTAATAAATGTGTTGCTAACTTTGTGTCTTATTCCTGTTATTTGTCACAGGTTGAACCTACCAAGGTTAAGGAAGCTCTTCAAGATGAAAGCTAGGTTGAAGCTATGCATGATGAACTGCTTCAATTTCAAAGGAATGATGTCTGGACTCTAGTACCCAGACCGGAGGGTGAGCACATTATTGGCACAAAGTGGATATTCTACAATAAGACTGATGAGGAAGGAAATGTGATCCGCAACAAGGCTCGTCTTGTGGCTCAAGGATACTCTCAAATGGAAGGAGTGGACTATGATGAGACATTTGCTCCAGTAGCCCATATGGAGTCCATCAGGATTCTCCTAGCCCTGGCGTGCCATTTGAAGTTCAAGCTTTACCAGATGGATTTCAAGACCGCTTTCTTGAATGGGTTCCTTAAAGAAGATGTCTATGTGGCTCAACCAAAAGGATTCGTTGATCCACACTTTTTGGATCATGTGTTGTACCTTAAGAAAGCACTCTATGGTTTAAAGCAAGCCCCCAGAGCTTGGTATGATCGGCTCACACAATACTTGGTGTCACATGGGTTCACAAGAGGTAAAGCTGATCAAACTCTCTTCATAAAAAGGGAAGATGGCGAGTTAATAGTTGCTCTTGTCTATGTTGATGATATCATCTTCAGGTCAACAAAGGATGAACTTGCTCATGGCTTTTCAAAACTCATGCAGGCCGAGTTCGAGATGAGCATGATTGAAGAATTGAATCACTTCCTTGGGTTATAGATTCGTCAGCAAGAGTCGGGTATATTCATATCTCAATCTAAATATGCTAAGAATCTTGTGAAAAAGTTTGGTTTGGAATCTGCTAGTTCTGTTAGAACCCGTATGAGCCTAAATGTTAAACTCACTGTTGATTTATTGGGTAAGAGTGTTGATTCATCTCTCTATAGAAGCATGATAGGTAGTCTTCTTTACCTTACTACTAGTAGACCTGAAATTAGTTACAGTGTAGGAGTGTGTGCTAGATATCAGGCTAATCCTAAAGAGTCTCATATGATTGCTTTGAAAAGAATCATAAAGTATGTTAAAACTACTGCCGACTTTGGTGTGTGGTATATCAAGGACACAAATGATGTCTTAGTTGGGTATTCTAACGCAAACTAGGCTGGGAATGCTGATGATAGAAAGAGTACTTCGGGAGGTTGTTTTTATGTGGGTAATAATCTTGTCTCATGGATAAGCAAAAAGCAGAATTTCATCTCATTATCCACTGCAGAGGCTGAATACATCTGCCAGTAGCTGTTGCACCTAACTTCTATGGATGCAAAAACACCTTCTTAATTATGGTATTCGTCAAGAACATGTTACTATCTATTATGACAATACCAGTGCCATTAACATCTCTAAGAATCCGGTTCAACATTCTCGAACCAAACACATAGAGATTTGACATCATTTCATTCAGGAGCTTATCGAAGATGGTACTCTCACTCTTGTTTCATTCACACTGATGATCAGAAGGCTGATTTGTTCACCAAACCTCTTGATAGCAAGCGGTTTGAATTCCTTCGCTAAAACGTTGATGTTATCTCCATGGATTGATCTCCTCTTCTCCTCCTCCTTCCTCATGCATTTGCATCTAGTTTTATGCTTTGTTTTGTTTAACATGTTTTTGTTTGTTTGTTTTCAATTTTGCTTTATTTTTTTCATAAAAATAAAAATAAATTGAAAAATTAGAAAAATACAAAAACAGTGTGTGTTTTGTGTACATTGGTACTTGTGTACCTTGGATGACCATTGAAACAAAGTTTTTTAGACTTTGTATCTTTTGTAACTTAGATGAGCATCTCTATGCACAACTAAGCAAGTGAGTTTTGTGGCTCATGTTTGTGATGAGTAAGATTAAGTAATCTTTGTACTTAACACTCGTATCACTCTTTTTGATGGGTAGGACTAGAAAATCCTAAGAGAAAGGCATAAATAACCATCTCACCACTATTGCCCGCCAATCATGAAATGACATCTATATGCTTCGGCATAGCAAAAGTGCAATGTCAAAAGCTTAACATCATTGGGTATTTCTTTTCTATGCCCACACATGGTTTGCTTAAAAGAAAATATGCAAAGAAAAATAAAAGTAAAAAGAATCAAAATGCTTTACATATGATTGCAAACGTGTCTTCTAAGAGATGTGGGAGTTATAGGATGTACCTCGAAGGTGATAGTTCCCATCAAGCAGTTATGATTGTGTGTGTGTTAAAGTGATTTTCTCGTATCTCAAATCTTCATAACATGTAGACATTTATGCAATCTTGCGATGTTTTTCACACACAACACACAATATTCTTTGTTACTCTTGATACATGTGCAGGTATAATGTGATTTGGTCATCACAAGAAATACACATGTTAATGTATGCTCACTAAACTGTCTTGACTTGTTTTTGAAATATAAAATTGGTTAGACTTGTTTAGTGTGTGTGTGTGTTTTGGATCTATATGCTTGACATTTTCTTGTTGAGAGATGTTTTTGAAAGCTTAAAATGTTGTTTGGATCTTTGATTGAGTAGCATGTTTGATTGTATTCATGTCTGTGTTTTTCTCTTCTTTGAAAAACTGTTTTTAAGCAATCTCGACAGCTTCTCGATACCTCTCGACAGCTAGGCCATCTATCGAGCCTCTTGAGCTTCCTTTCTCGATAGCTGTTATCGCAATTTTGATCATGATAGCTTATGAGCTAAGGAGAGGTAATCTGGTGGGCTTAATCTTAGCAGAAACCCTCAATGGTTTGGATGCCTTTCATAGGAAGGAAGCAAGCTTCTTTGCAGAAAGTCCACTTCTTCTTCAGGAATAATCCCTAACTTTGGCTTGAGTTCTCAACCTAGCAGGACTCCTTTAATTTTGCATGGATTTCCTTTCAGTTTTCAACCCATCAAGGCACCTTATATCATCTTTCATTTTTATTTATATATTTTTTTTTCACTCATGCTCTCCATTTTTTTTTTCCCTCCAGATATGGCTACAATAGAGGTTTCAGTTGCTTCAACCTCCTACTGTACCCTTCAGCACCTACCTTCCTAGGCATCTTAGGGAACACCGACTTCATCAAAGTGACATGACCTTTGAGGCATACATGGAACTTGTAATACCCCAATTTTGTTTTTATGATTATCACCGCACCTTGTCATTTTTTTAATATAGAGTTGAGGTACTATATGTGTGTGCACAGTAAAATGCGAGTAGACAATTTTGTGGTGCTACAAATAGGTGAGAAAATTAAAGTTTTAGTGCATAAAATTTGGTGCGGCAATTAAAATAATAAATAAATAAATAAAAGATGAAGATGTTTTATGGGCTTCTTGGAGACTAAAGAGATAAGCTCAAGTGAATTTTAAACTCCAGCCCACTACCCCACCAAGCCCACATCTCTGATGTGTTAAAATATAAGTTGGAGGAAAAGATAAATTAGGGTTTTCATAGGAAGGGTTTTATCAAGGAGGCTAAGTGGTGTTTTTCCTTGGAGTTAGAGCATATACTATTGAAGAGGCAATCAGATTGTTCAATGTATGATTTCTTACCGTTAGAAACAAAGAATTAAGGAGTTATAATTTTATTATGGAAAACTTTAGTGATGTGTAGATTGTGAGATTAGTAATTTCTTAGATTACGATTTTTACACTGTTTCAATTATTCTTGAATCTTAGAATGCCACTGTTTAGAGTCTAAAAGAACAGCCGAAATTATTTAAAACATGAATAAGGCTGCATCGTTTTGTAGGACCATAAGGGCTTTAAGGTCTATAGGAACTTTTGGGCTGTTAATCTATGCCATAGGGTTAATTATGAATTGCTAGAGAAATTGCAACCGACCCCACACATGAAATCTCATTTTGTCAAAGTCCAAGTCCTCTGATGGATGATTAATGGCCTTGGTAGTCTTTGCCTAGACTTTGACTATTTCGCTACCACAATGAACCATTAGGAATCAACACGTCTACAATGCTTTAAAGGATAATGGCAGATTTGTTTCTTTTATCCGAATTGTAATTTCATCCCAAAATATCGTGGTATTAAATCTATTAGGGTCAATGAAATTAAGTCATTGAGCAAAGTCATAATAGATTTGGCCCACAGTTTTCTTTGGGGTTATATATTTAAATTCTATAGCATTAGCTGCTGCCTATGAGTTTTGATAAATTCAAGAAAACACAATTTTGGGTAGAGATGCTTTGCATTGGTGCTATCATTTAGTTTAGCAAAGTATTTTACTAGTGAGTCAATTTGTATAGTTTAGTAAGATTTATATTTTATGGAGGATATTAAGTAATTTCCATGATTGATTCTAGGTCCTATCTAAGAGTATTTTGAGACTATTTGGAGGGTGTTTCAGTTGGACTTTCAGAGTGATTCAAGTGCTGTAAGTAATTATGCATAATATGCACAAGTTTTGTCATTTAGGTTCTTAGATGTCAAAGGTTTTCAAAAGTTATATTTTTAAAGCTTACATTTTCTAAAGTTTATCGAAAACATTATTTTTACATAATTGAAAGAGAAACTTCGACTTTTAGACAATGTTTTAAAGAGAAACTTCGAATTTTAAATAATGTTTTGAATGTCCAAATCTCATTTAAAAGATGATTTCTAAACGAAACTATTTTTTGAAAATAATTGAGTTTCAAAGTAAGTTTTCTAAAAAGGTTCTTGTTCTTTAAGTTTGTTTAAAACCAAGTGATTTCAAAGTCATATTCTTATTTTTCAAATGGTATTTAAGACGTTTCTTTTAACAAATTGGGTTTTCAAACTTACTCAAGAATTGTAAAAATATTTATATAAACTCTTCAGTTCTTATTCATTCCCTAAGAGAGTCGAGCATCCTTTGATTTATGTTCAATTCGATATTGTGATATTCACTATGCCTTTATATTTGGAATAATTGTTGATATTAAGAAAATTATTCTATTTTGTATATATTTTGTTTTGTGATATGTGACTCAAAATAAATGAATGTTTTTAGAATTGATCAGATAAACGCTCACAGGATTGTATGTGAGAATATGTATTGATCCCTCACCAGCAGGGGTTAGATGTTGGTATCCGCTCACAGGATTGTATGTGAGAATATGTGATGTGTATATGTGACATGTGCTCTGATCAATTATCTATATGTGTTTTTGAATGACTTTAAGATTTGATTATATATGTATTAAGTGGTTCTCTATATGTTTGGAAAACTATATGTGATATTTTGAGTGAAATTATGAAATCAAACTCGTGCTTTGCTTGACTCTATTCCGTTGTGTATTCTGTATAATTACTTACTAGATGTGTGGCTCACCCCATCAATTACTATTTTTCAGATTAAAGTGTAGTTGGGAATATAGAACCTTTGGATCGCTTTGTAAGGTGCAAGGTAGAGCATGGAAGTTGTAGGCGATTTTAGTATTACTTGAAGACTTATAGAATTTTAGTTACCTTATTTTGTAATTCATGTTTTGTTATAGTGGAGATTATTTCCAATTTGTGGAGTTTAGATTTTTGTAAGAGGTTTTTAAGAGTATTGTTTCTTTGGAGTATTGATTTATTTTGGATTAATTATGTTTATGGAATTATATAAGTTTAGCAGGTTAGTCATGCATCTAAATTCATGTTCCATGGGTTTGGGTTGTGACAGAACTTGTGGGTCACCTCAAGGAGACTGACATTTAATAGGTCACGGAATGGTGGCATATCTCAAGCATGGTCCATATTTGCTGCAAGGATCGTTGTGTGACTTTAGTTAGGCTTCGTTGCTGCTCCTATTACTCCACTTGTCGTAATTTGGAGAACGTCAAGGAGCTCCTGATGATGAAGGTGCCTTCCACACCGCAGTGTTTACTAACAGGATCTTGGGCCGGATCAGTGAGGCTTGGCCATGCCATAGCGTGACGAAAGACATTGTTCCTCTTCAATAGATCTACCCCACTGCAAGGTACAAGCAATGGTTGGAGGATGACATGAAGTGGATTCTGAGGGATGAGAAAGCTTACATGAGGACCAACAAGAAAGCAAGGAGGACTGAATGGCCACCCTAAAATGTCTCATATTTTACTTTTTTGCACTTTTATGATTCTCATGTTTTTGTTTTTGAATTTAATAAAGGATTGGAATGTTTCAAATCCCCTATGAAAATAATCTTATTTTCTTTAAATTTGAGCAATAAGAGAATCCTTTTTTATTATCTTCGCTGATTGTCATCTCATTTATTTCTTTTTTCTTTTTTCTTTTATTTTCTTTTCTTTTTCCTTTGCCATATGATTTTTGCCTATGACGTCCCCTCGGGAATTTTTGCCATGCCCATGGTCTTTTCCCCTAACTTTTGCCTAGACCGCCCTTTCAGGTTTTCAAGCTAACGGGGTTCTTTTGCCTTAATTTTTGCCTAGGCCACCCTTTCAAGTTTTCAACCTTGCGGGCTTTTTTTCTTCTTTAAATTTGGTATTTTCGGAGTCTATCCTTGTTAATGGGGTGAAGCATCTCTTCCCCATCTAAATCTGTGATCCTTATGGCACCTCAGGACATGATCTTCCTAAGGATAAAAGGTCCAGACCACCTTGGCTTCATCTTTCCTCTTGGATCAAAAGTAAGCACCTTTAGGACCAAGTCCCCTTTTTTTAAGTTTTCTTGGTTTCACTTTCTTGTTGAATGCTCTAGCAATCATTTTTTGGTACCCTTGTGCATGGTATTGTGCCCTAGCCCTCTTCTCATCTATCAAAGCCAATTGTTCAAATCTCGCCTAAGCCCAATCCTCTTCTAGGACCTTGGTTTCCACCAATACTCTTAAAGATTGTACCTCCACCTTAGTAGGAAGCACCGCCTCACTACCATAAACCAAAGAGTAAGGTGTTGCCCTAGTCGATGCATGGATAGAAGTCTTATAACCCCACAAGGCAAATGATGTGCATTGATAATAGCTTAATTTTACATATTTATATCATGTTTTTCTCATGATTTAGGATTTATCTTAATTAATTGAATGCTTAGTTTATTATTTCTTGATTATAAAATTAGATATCTCTTGTGATTTGTTTGTCAACGAATACAATTGATGATTTGATTTTATACTTAAGAAGCGAAGAAGAACATGCTTTTGATTTTTAAAACAAGAATTTTAATGAGAATATTTTCCATGATAGCAAGATTGATTTCTAGATTACCATGCAATAGTTGGAAAAAATTATTGATCATAAATATATGCTAATATGACTTACAAAGCGGATTCCAAAACCTTAATTCCTATCACTAGATTGTTTACATCTTTTTACTGCTTTATATTATATCTTTGCTTAGTTTAATTATTTGCTTAGTATATTTAACTCCAAAACAACTAATTTTTATTAAACTAGACTAAGATTAATTTGGTTAAGGCTTAATTAATTTTCCTACCTTAATTCAAGTCCCTGTGGGTTTGACCTCGTTCTTGTTAAACTATACTTCGGTACAGTTCGTACACTTGCGAGTACTTTAAAATTTCATAACAGCAAATCGAAGCTTCTTGGCCCATTCTTTGTATGTCACTACCATCTTGACTAGGATATTCTTCACATTCTTATTAGCTGCTTCTATGACCCCATTAGCTTGTGTTCGATATGGTGAAGACTTGTGATACTCAATGCATATCCTTCCATGACCTTTCACACTTCACCCTCAAAGTGGTAGACATATCGGAGATTATCTCTTGAGGTACCCCAAACCGACATATGACGTTGTTTTCTAGGAACCGAGCCACATGCTTAGCCTTCAACACAGATTAGAAGGCTGTTTCCACCTACTTTGTGTAATAGTCAATTGCCACTAGGATGTATTTATGCCCATTCGAGGCCTTGGGAGCTATCCTTCCAATCACATCTATGCCCCAAACTGATAATGGCCATGGGGAAGTCATGCTATACAACTTACTAGGTGGTACATGGTACAAGTTGGCCTGTGTTTAGCAATCATGGCAACTCTTCACATAGTCCACGTAATCAGTCTCTATTGTATTCCAATAATACCCTATCCTTATGATTTTCTTAGCTAACATTCTTTCATTCATATGAGGGCCCCAGATCCCTTGATGAACTTCTTCCATTACCCTCTCGGTTTCTTCTTTCTTCAAGCAACGAAGGTGTACACTATCATAGGACCTTCTATAAAGTTGTCCTCCACATAGGATATATTATGTTGCCATCATCCTAATGGAACGACTTTCTCTTTTATCAGACCCATCCAAATATGCCCCTAGTTCCAAGAATTTCATGATGTCATAGTACCATGGAACTTCCTCTTCCTCTATGGTCAATACAGAAGCTTCGGTCTTCCCTTTGTGCACTTCCTCATAACTTTGCTCAATCTCCAAAGGTCGTGTCCACACTCCTTCAGGTATTTCAACCAATGAAGGCTAAGGTAGCTAAGGCATCCGTAAATTTATTTTGGGCTCTAGGGATGATTGTGTACTCAATCTTGTCAAAGGTCTTAGTCAAGTCCTCCAAGTATTGTTGGTAAGGCTTCAAGTGTTCTTCCTTCACTTTCCACAACTTCTATGCTTGAGCTATAACCAAAGTTGAATCTCCAAAAACTTTAGCCTCCTTTACCCTCAATTCTCAAAGAGCTTCCATTCTGGCCATACAAACTACATATTCAACCATGTTATTTGTAGCTATAAAGTTTAAATTGATTGCCAAAGGTATGTGAGATCTCTCGGGAGTGATCAAGAGTACTCCTATCCCATTTCCATATTGGTTTATGACTCCGTCAAAGTACATTTTCCATGTCCCTAACTCAACATCCAAAATGTCCTCATCTAGAAAGTCTTCTTTACCATCTTCCCCCTCTATAGGATTCTAGGCATAAAAATCTGACTCGATGCTCCCTTTGATAGTTTTTATAGCCACATATTTCAAATCGAATTCTGCTAACAAGATTAACCATCTTGACAATCTTCCGCTCAAAGCAAGTTTCTTGCAAAGATACTTCAATGGGTCCATTCTTGCTATCACCATATTTGAAAGGGTAAAATGATATGTCTCAATTTCTGTACGGCCCAAACAAGTGCAAAGCATGACTTTTCTATGGGAGTACCTAGTCTCATAATCATGGAACCTCTTGCTCAAGTAGTATATGACCCTCTCAGTCTTATCATCATCTTCTTGTGCTAGCATACTTCCAACCGCATCCCCTATGATAGAGAGGTATAGGAGTAAGGGTTTTCCATGTTGTGGAGGCATTAGGATAGATGGGTAGAGGAGGTATTCCTTGATAAGTTCAAAGGCTTTTTGGCACTCATCGTTCTATGTATGCGGTTCATTCTTCCTTAGGAGTTTGAAAATGGGCTCACAAATGGAAGTGAGCTTAGCAATGAATCGACTAATGTATTGTAATCGACCCAAGAAACCCCTTATCTCTTTCTCACTTTTGGGTGGAGGCATCTCCAATACGGCTTTAATCTTAAAAAGGTCAACTTCTTCTATTCCTCTATCACTTACTAGGAAGCCTAGCAATTTTCCAGAGGTTACTCCGAAGGTACATTTTTGTGGGTTCAACCTCAATCTATATTCTTTAATCCTTTCGAAGAACTTCCTCAAGTTTTTGGTATGGCTTTCTCTATCCTTGGATTTCACTATCATATCATCGACATATACCTCTACCTCATTATGCATTATATCATGTAACAAGGTTGTGGCCATCCTTTGGTAAGTTGCCCCGAGATTCTTGAGGTCAAACGGCATTACCGTGTAACAATAGATTCCCCATTTAATAGTGAAAGTGGTTTTGGTCATGTCCTTGGAAGCCATCTTGAATTGGTTGTACCCCAAAAAACCATCCATGAAAGACACCAAGGCACTTCCCACCATGTTATCTACCAAGACATCAATGTGTGGGAGAGGAAAGTCATCCTTAAGGCATGCCTTATTCAAGTCTCTAAAATCCACACACATCCTCACCTTCCCATCTTTCTTAGGTACAGGCACGACATTGGCTATCCATTCGGCTTGTTATACGAGTTTGATAAACCCTACTTTTAATTGCATAGTGACCTCCTTAATCATTAGTATCAATGTGATGTTGAGCTATCTCGAGGTTAGTTCCAGGCATATCTTTATAGGACCATGCAAACACCTCTTGAAATTCCATGAGGAGTTCTTGAAGACCTTTTCTTTCTTTTTTATTTAAGCTTGATCTAATTTTAATTAAACGTGAATTCTCATCATTGCCCAAATTAATAGTTTCAAGAGTTGGTTCCATAGGTTCAATTTTCTTTTCCAATTGTTTATTAATTTCATTTTCAAATTCATTTGAATCATTTAAGTGCAGAATTTCAATGTTATAGGACACATCGAAGTAAGCCAAATCAGAATTCATCTTATTGCAAACATTGAAAAGTACATTGGAACTTGCATTACAAAACTTTTTCCCCATGTTCTTAGAAAACCCAAGCCAAGTCTAATTATTAATGGGCCCTACAATAGGCATGATGAATTTGGAAGGATCACTTTACTCTTTGTTGGTGATAGAGAACACGTCCCCACTTGTCTTCAACATGGTCTTTGTCTCTTTGATCACCACGGTAGGCTTCTACTTAAAAATGAGTTTTTCATTAAAGAACATCTCCCAACCCAGATACACCCTTCCATCTTTACCTACCCAAGGTTCGGGGAAGCCACAATAAGGAAAGTCTTCTCCTTCTTTCACGAAGTTCCCATTAAGAGTGCCATGATTTTTCTTGATTCCATCACAGCCTTCAAAGAATCCTAGACCTTCCTTAGTCACTTGAGTCTTGACATTGGGGAACTCAACTGCCCCTTTTCCTTCTTTCCCAAGGCCCATTCTAGGAATGTATCCCATGTTCTTCATCATTGTAATCACCTCGTGGCTATAATATGGGAACAAGTCGGTAGCATAATTTTCATCCTTTAACCCATAGTCAGCCATATTCACGAATTCAAAGCCACTCATTTGAAGCTCACTTCCTCCTTCCTCGAGTCCACAAACTGGTGCTAGAATTTCTCCATCTCCAAGCACTATGGCAATCCCTCATTTCCATGGGATCTTCATCTTTTGGTGTAGTGAGAAGGGGATTGCCCCATTGGGGTGAAGCCAAGCTTTTCCCAAGAGAAGGTTGTAATTTGGGGTGATGTCCATGACGTGAAACTGCACAATAGTTTCTGTTGGCCCAATCTTGTAGGGAGACTTGAAAGTACCCATGGCCTTCCTTGAAGTGTTATCATATGCTCTTATGGTCAAGGGAGAAGGGATGATAGTCTCCATATCTAGGCCAATAGTGAAGGCAGTCTTAAAAGGACAAACATTCAAGGTGGATCTATTGTCAATAAGAACCATTGGAACCTTGGCACCCATGCATTCAATGGTGATTTGCAAAGGTCTAGTGTGAGTCGCTCTTTTGGGAGGGAGATCTTCATAGGAAAAGGCAAGGAGGGGGTGTAAGGAACCCTCAACTCCCATAAAAGACAAAACTTCTTGTGGTGTAGTTTCTATAGGTACTTCTTTACCATTCAAGGCATCCAAGAGAGCCTTACGATGTCTTTAAGAGGCCATGAGTAGGGCCCATACGGACACATGAGCTTGAGTCTTCTTTAATTGCATTAAGACCCTATCCTCTTCTTCTTTGTCTCCTTTAGGTTCCGTGGGCTTGGACATTTCCCTAAATCTCTACTAGGATGATCATTTTCCAAAAAGAATGGCTTGCAGTGCTTCCCACTGTTTGTTTTTAGACCCCTGTAAAACTAGATTGTTTAACCTAATTAATTAACCAAGTGAATACTTAGGTTTATTATTCAGATCTAGGTTAAAACAAAACAATCATATCATGCAAAACAGCGGAAATATAAAGAACACAATGATATGATGACCCAGGAAAACCAAACCGGTAAAAAAACTTAGAGAGGATTTAACCTAGCTATCCTCAAGGTAAAACAGCAAATCCACTAGAAAGAATTGAAGTTTACACAATAGCGACTTAGACCACTAACATCCTATTGCTACCTCAAGTAAAAAACTTACTACCATGACCACATGATAGCTCCGAGTCCACGGGCTACTTCTTTCTTTGGCCTTTGCAAAAACACAAACACCCACATTTGTGACTTTGAGATCACACTCAAAGGTTTAGCAACACAAACTCTCCTGTTTGTGACTCCAAGACCACCCTTGAAGGTTTAGATCATTAGCACCTTTGATGACTAGAGAAGGCAACAACTTCTACAATACCGGATCTTGAGATTCTTCAAGGAATAATACCGATAGAAGACATGAGAGAGCTTTTAGGTACAAAACCTTAGATACAAAGAGACACACTCTTCTCTCTCTAAAAAACCTTATAAAAACGTGCTTAGGGTTTCCTTTATATACTAGGAGAAGTAGATCTGAAACCCTAATCCTTAATGGGCTTGAACTGCTGTTTAGGTTTAATTAAAATTCTGCAGATACGAATCTCGATCGGTCGAGCCTGTCTCTTGATCAGTCGAACTAGGAAAATTTTGAAATCTTCTTTTTGCAACACACTTGTTCTTGAATCTTGACTTGAATCACCTTGAGCGTTGTATAATAATACCTATAGACTCTAAGATCTATATCTAGACAAGTTTGTGTTCACGATTTGCCAATTGTTATAAACATTTAGAACCTGACACCCACTCCTAGTGATATTTGCTACATTGTCCTCCAAGACTCTTTTCTTTAATTCTGTCACTCATTTGGGAAGTATTCCCCATATACATATTGCCTCATTCAAGGCTTCATCTTCTTCATCCCATATTCCTTGGATTTTCTCGGCATTGATATCGACATTTGTGATCTCTATCAACTTCGAGCAATCCTATTCAATCTCATCTATTTGCACCCAATTTTGATATGGAGGGGGAGCCCTATGGTAATCAGGCAAATGGTTCTTTCTAACGTTGGGTTTGGTGATGATATTTGGATTTGGGAGGCTTCCATTGTCTACGAGGTCTTGTATCTCGTGTTTGAGGTGGAAGCATTTGTTAGTTTTGTGGTTGGATTTTTGGTGGTAGTGGCAATATTCATTGAGGTGCCAAGTGGGAGGTATGGGATTAGGCATGGGTGTAGGGTCTAAAGGTTTGATGAATCCTTTAGAGGATAGGTTTTCATATGCTTGAGTGAGGGTCATTCCAAGGTCAGAGAATTCTCGGCGAGCTTTCTTTGGGTAGGCTAATGTTTGTTGGGGCATGATGGCGCTTATATTTACGAGATTGGGTGCTTCAATGGTGGTTGCTCCCCCTCCATATATTTTCTTGGTTGGAGGCTTGCTTTCCCCTTTCTCTAATTGCCCATTATTAAGAGCATCTTCAATTCTTGTCCCACAATCACATAGTTCTCCAAATGAGCTAATAGGCAAGGATAAAAGCCTATTATTATAAGCCGAAAGCAAGTTCTTGATGATCATGTTTATTTGGTCTTTCTCATTTGACCTATTGACCATTCTAGATGCCTTGGTCTTTCATCTAGTCATGTATTCAAAAAATGTCTCCCCCACACCTTGTTTGGTAGTCTCCAAATCCCTTAGAGTCACATCAATCATGGTGTTGAAGATGAATTGGTCCACAAACAACTCTACTAGTTCATTCCACACCTTAGTTTTGCTTGGATCAAGGCTATAGTACCACGTTGATGCACCTCCCATGAGTAAGAGTGGAAATTCATGCAAAGATTGCTTCTCATCTATGTCTTTCATTTCAACAATGCTTAGGTATCTTCTTATGTGTTGCTTCGGACTTCAATCCCATCAAACTTTTCCACATCGGAGATCTTGAACTTGGGAGGTAATGCAATAAGAGCTTTTGAACTTACTCCCCCTATGTTATAGAGGTAATCATCCATTCATTGCGCCTTACGAAAGGCAAGTTGCATTTTCACCATTTTTTCCCTCATAGCTACGGTTTTCGCGGTAAGCTTCTCAAATTGCTTGTTCCTTTCATACTATGCTTTGTCCTTTTCGTCCCATTCCTCCACTTCCTCCTCATCATCATGGATTTCCACATGTGCGGATTTCTTGAGCTTAGATTCCTTCAACCTAGTGAGACGCCCTCTTGTTTTCTTAAGAGCCTTTCCATGTTCATCCAAGGCCTTAAGGATCTTTTGTGCCATTAAATCTTCCACGGAAGTAGTCATTGTTTCTTGAAAGGTTGCTTCCTCTTCTTGGTGTGTGTCTTCAATCTTGATCAATTGCCTTCCTTTCTCTCGAATCCAAAGGGGAGTGGGGACATGTTTTCTTGACTTTGATGGTGCAATGATGCCTTAAAAGAAGCCTTATTTCATTAGGTTCATGTCCTAATTAAAGGTTCCTTTTAATTTTTAGATGTCCTTAGAAAATTCTTAAGTTCATTTTAATGAAGGCTCAATTACAATATCACTCTCTTCCCTCTCATGAATTTTTTGCCCCTTGTTTCATTGGGCATTGGTCCCTTCACAATAAAGCTCTCATCTTACTTTCATACTTTCATGGGCTTTCATTAGAATGCACTTAGGAATTTTCAACCCTTCGTCTCAAACTTGGGCTTTACAATGTATTCATCACTTTTGGGCTTTTCATTCTTTATTCATCATTTCACTCTTTTTTTTTTTTTTTTTTTTTTTTTTTTTTTGAAATAGCCCTTTAGCTAGAATATATTGTAGCCTTCCTCTCAAAGTCCATGAAGTTCTAATCATTTTGGGTCTAGGCATGCAACAAGGAAGCCCAAAATTAGGGAAGTTCATATTGGCTTTGTAGGATAATTTCTCGTATCATTTTTCTTGGATTAGCTTCTCGTTTGGATGTTAAGTCCATAGCATATTTGTCAACTTAGGCACAAAGTACTTTTTTTCAAAAGGGTCTTTTTTCTTAGGCCTATAATAGCAATTAGGCTATGGTCTTATGATCCTTTCAAGTTAAGATATACCTTTGGATTTAGGGACAAGCCTCTTATATGTGAGAGCTTCTTTTCTTTTATCCCATAACATCTTAGGGTATATCATAACTTTAGGGCCATCCCTTAAATTTTTTTACATCTTTTATTTGTTCTTTAGAATTAGATGAACACATGATATATGGTTGAACAAACAAGAGATATAAAAGGTATCCTTGGTGATAGGGTCTAGGATCTCTCTAGTGTGGGTAGGCTCTCTAAGGCTAAAAGGATAGATAAGTAGGTCACTCATAACTAGGTGGGTTATGATTCCAACCGAGGGCCTGAGCCCATAGTGGATTGGTAGCAAAACTTTAACATACTCAAAGCCCATTATAGGCGATGGCACCAATTGTGAGTTGGTGGGATGAATTTTGAAAGATTTGGGCTCGAATGGAACCTTCCACCTTCCCACTCATCACCAACCGAGGTTAAGGGACAAAAGAGAACAAGTGAATGTGTATGGAAACAAGTATTGAAAAAGTTTTTATTAAGGTTAAGAAACAAGACACATAAGAATTAAACTCACAATCCCCAGTGGAGTTGCCACTGTGGACACAAGGGGAGAGTCACCACCTAGTTTTTGCAATGGTCTAAGAACCATATATATAGCGACCTCTCAAGGAATGACCTTTGATCTTACTACCAGAGTATAGGTTCGAAGTTTAGTTACGCTCTTGGGAAGGTGTTAGGCACCAAAGATCGCCCAACCTTAAGGTTGGCCCCTCATCGTCGTGTTTTATATCTTAACCCTATTAAAAACTAAATCAACACTTGTATTCTAAACTCACACACACACACTAATCATGCATCTAACATAAAACATGGCATCTTTATCCCTAAACAAGCATATTAATCTATCCATTAAGCAAAAAGAGAGCCAAACACATATAAGCAAATCCTAGCATTCATCTAGCATGTGAAAACCCTATCATACATCTAAAACAAGGCAGCAACTTGATCATGGCAGCAAGGTATCATGGCAAACACAAAATCCTATAAAGCATACAACTGGACATAAAACAAACATTCAAACACATACATGTTCATACCAATGCATGACTTACCTTCACTTACCTTTTAGCATCACAGCACTTATGGCATTAATGCATGGACATGTGAATGAATGGCATAGCATTAAAACTAAGAAACCCTAATCTAAATATGTGAAAGCAAATAAACATGTGAAACAGAGACTTTGGAGGCGCAAGAACACGGAAAAGAAATTAAACAAGACAACATGTAAAGGCTGAAGCAAAACAAACAAATAAAAATTAGGGTTTCTGGGCAACGGCTCACGCACGCAAGAACAGGCCTACGTACACATAATCAAGCCTGCGTGCGCAAGCAAGATTATGTGCACGCAAGTCCTTGCCCAGAAAACCTAATAACACAAAAACAAAGCAGAACTTTGAAACAAAAATTCTAACAACCTAACATGCATTTTAAGCATACAAAAACTTAAACCTAACCTAGAAAAGCATATTAAAACACATTCTAACAAACAAACAAACAAACAAAGCAAGCAGGAAGATTTAAAGGCAAAAAATAAAAGAAAGGAAAAAGAAAAGTTTAAAAGAATACCTCACACAAAAGCTTTCCAAGCTTGATTTTGACCGTTCCCCTCAGTCAAGTCTATTCACAAATCAATAAGAAAGCGATTAGCAACGTTAAACTAAAAGGATTGGGGCCAGAAAAGGTCCCAATCAAATAAAATTGACTTGAGAGTGTTTTGTGAATTACTATTTTCTAGTGAATCATAAGGTTTTCTCATGGGATTTCTATGTGTTTTGAAAATGTACCATGTAAGGCTATTTATAGTGGAAAAAAAAAAAAAGAGGTTTGGAGCGGCTCCCAGACGATGTGAGATCCATTACAAACCTCAGCCATTATTGCAAAAAACTTGTCTCTCTTATACTTCTGAAACCCTAGCTGCCCACATACGTGGGTTGAGAGCCACTTTGGTCATATTATTTTCAAAAATAGATTTTTGTTCATTTAAAAGGTTATATTTTCTATTTTAACACTCTTCAAGTCAATTTGATATTTGATTAGGTTCTAAACTGGCCTTGAGCCTTAGAGTTTGAGCATCATTGCGGAACGAGGGCCCTAGTTGTAAGGGGTATAAAATGTGATGTCTACAAGTATGCTGTGTTTTTTTTTCTACAACTAAACTTATTATGTTTTAGATAAATAAAATTTAGAGAATATCATGATAATCAAAACTCATAACAAACTTACACTCAATATGTATAATTTATTCTCTAAATTTTATTATACATAATTTGTTTTTCCTAAAAATCAAACAGTTTCAAAAGGTTATTTCCATCTTCACTCTAATTTTACAAATATATAATTTTATATTTTTTTATTGACATTATTATTCTTCTTTGAAATGGTCTATATTCTTCTAGCTATCGTTATTATGCATTATATTTTCCTAATTTTTTGGTACAATTAAAATTTTTAAGTTTTAAAGTTATTATTCAAATTCTCATTTTCTTAAGGAGATTATTATGATAACCAAAACTTATCCTATAATTATAATTGATATTACTCAAATAATTAATAGTACTCTCAATCAAAACTTGTCCTTTTTCCATTCTTAAGTACACCAAATTGGACCAAACAAACTGAAGGGAATTGAAATGAACCAAAGTGAAACAAATAAACTGAAGTGGATAGAATGAATCAAATATATTAAAATAAAATTACTGAATTTTAATCGCATTGAATACCATAGCTTAGAGGTGCTCTAGAGTAACCTCACAATATGACATATGTAATAACTTTTACCTAAGCAGATCATTAACCGTGGAAGCTTCAATTTAATTAAAGGATCCAAAACACTAAATATACAATGAGGAATATTCTGAAACTGTTATAATAAATACGTTAAACAAGACTAGATCTTATTCAAGGAAAAAAAGAAAAGATCTTATAATTTGACTTAATTACCAACTTCCCCTAATGGGCAAGCCACCGCCTCCTTATCCCAGAAATTGACCCTCCCCAATTCTAGTGCCGAAGTGGAAGCACTAGCAGCAGTGAGAGCTTTGAGCTTTGTCTCTGAAATTGGTTTCTCCTCAACTATTCTCGAAGGCAACTCTGAAGTAATCATCAATTCTCTGAAGATTATATATGTTTCTTTGACCACCTATGGTAATTTGATTTTTGAAGCAAAGTTGACTGTAGGGCTGTACAGACAATTTTTTTTCGGTGTGGATGAAGGATATTCCTCCACACCTCAATGTTGTACTCCTAGCCGAGATCTCCTTTAATGGATTCAATGGCCTTCTTCTCAAAAAAAAAAAAAAAAAAAAAAAAAAAAACCAAGGCCCCCTAAATAAAAAATAAGATCTTATTCTCAAAAATTTCAAAATTTTAAAAATATAAACAACCAGGGGCAACGGCACATTAAGGCTTGGGTGGTCATAGGACCAGCCTGACCTAATTTAAAATTTTATATTTGTCTACTCTTAAAAAAAATTTGTGACCACCCAAAGTTTTTTTTTTTTCTTTTTATGCCCAATAAAATTAAATTTTGATCCATAATTTGGTCCACCTAATAATATATGGGGCCTTTCAAGCAAAAAAAAAAAAAAAAAAAGCCCAAAAAAAAATTTGAACTAAAATTTGTAAAAAAAAAAAAAAAAATTATAATAATAACAATCCCAAATGCCCAATAAAGATCTTAAGGAAAAAAGGCCCAAGATCAATCCTCCCTCACTCACTACTTAGTAACTCAAACAGATTTTTAAATCAACAAATATAATAATAATTAAATTTTTATAAATTGAATACCCCATTAATCCTCACTGCCAATTGAATCAAATTTTAAAACAAAATAATTCCTAGTCTAGAGGGAAATAAGAACCTCAATCCTCAGCAGTCACTGGCCTCAACGTGCTGCCCACTACCGCCCCTGATCCCAGAGCACATCGGCAACGACTACAGTGAGATTGGTTGGCCAGAGCAGCATTGAAGGTAACTAAGCCAGCCAATCCAGTTCTGAGTTCTCAACGTGCAGCGATGCAGCCTATCCAGATCGGAGATTGCCTTGGTGAGACCTGGCATCAACGTGCTGTCACGGTGCCGCCCCTCAAGGTATTTCAGTTCTCTCTCTTTTTCTCTATGTCATCTCTACTCTAAGAGCAGAGCTCTCTCTCTTTTTCTTTGAAACTAAAAAATATGGTTCTCTAAATCTCTTTGGAATTGATTCAATTGAATAGCTTTGCCTAATTACCTTTATTGGTTTGTGAGTTTATCGTTTTGTGTATGTTTTATATTTCTTTAATGTTTTTTGCAATTGTATGACTATATAGTCTGTATGTAATGTAATTGTTAAATTGTGTTGATTGGCTGGCGCTGGCTCTTGTCTCTTGAGTGGGGGTGGATGGGGCCAGCCTAAGCATTGGATATTTGGATTAGTGTAGTGGAGGCATTAAAAGTTAGTGAATAAGACATTATAAAAGACCCAAAAAAAAAAAATCAAAATATGTTAGGCAAAGAAAAATAATGTAACAACTAATTAAACAACAATATAATTAATAATTTTATTAATATTTCAAATGAACTTATAGTTTATTGTTTATTCTTTTGCTAGTATTATGGACAAATATTTGATAAGAAAACCACGTACCCAAGATTCATCTTCTGTGCAAAATTCATCTTCATCTTCTAAGCGAACTTGTGTTGACTTCACTTAGAAAAGATATCATCTTATCATCCTGAATTTATGAATTTCTCTTATTGTTAGATTGTATAATTACTTGTCTTAAAGACCACTCTGGAAAAAACTCCTGGAGCCACCACTGTAAATAACATCTCACTCTAAGAGTGCACAGTCAATCCGTTGTATAGAAATTGTTTTCGAAGCAAGATTATAGGCGATATTATAACTTTGTTGAGCCAATACTCCAATTATTGTCAAGTTGGCGGCAGTAGTCGGAGCCATAGCCATGCAAAAGGTGTTTGGACCATCCACGTAAAAAAAGCTCTTTACATCTAAAGCCAAGTCAACCCCATTTGCAAAGTTAAAGGTAACTACTGGAAACCCAACAAGGTCACGATCAATAAGCCCCTTGAAGCAAGGACTTGAATGTTGCGTTCCGATGAATTGTACAATGCCATTCATCAAGCTTAGTACTTCATCTTTAAGTGGATCAAACGCAGCTTTTGGTAGATAA